>JAJJMC010002750.1:588154-644590 GCA_023531435.1 Papaver californicum
AGTCCAATATTTTCTAAAATCATTACCTTCACAAGTTCGAGAATCGAACCTCTTTTTACCACTATATAAAATCACATCAATTACATCGGGTCTAGTTAAGATGATGTTTTCTAATTTAGTTCAATTGGTTGAACCAACTCCACACAAACTTGGACTCAGAAGTATTTGAGCACCATTATTGAGCCTTTGTTGTGAAATTCATTTTAATAAAAAAAGACTATACTTCCATAAAACCTTCTACCAATGACGATGCACTGTCTAAAATTGAAGGTATATGCCCATATCATTGTAAGGCGACATATAGACCCCAGGTTATGCTGAGACCTTCTACCAATTAAAAGAACATCTCAGATTATATGGAAAGGAACTCACAAAAGGTATAGAGTTAGAAAATATTTCTCATTATTTCATTTCATCTAGGATACTAATGAACCAGTATAAATTAAAGTATGACAACAAGAGATTCAACCAGCAGTAACTAGTTGAGATGCTTAATGCGATTCTCTTGAACAACAATGTCAGACATGTTGGGATAAATAAATTTCTCAAATTAATCCAATTATGGCAAGGTTGACAATAAGAAAAACTGTGAAGAAAAAAAAAGTGATAACTCATACCCATGTTAGGTATAATGAAATATCAACTTTAATGGTAACAAGAACCTTTCCCAGTCAATTGACTTATCTAATTTTGATTGTTTTTTTCAATTGAATTTTGTAGCATGATAATTTAATAGTCGTTTCTTTAGTTAAAATGAAGAATTTTCTTGTGAAGAATTACATCTGTTGTCTGCACTTATGGAATTAAAAGTATATCATTACCATGATACTGAGATATTCTAAAGAACTTGATATATAAGGATCCTTCATACATCAGGTTGAAAGGTATATCATCCCCATGAACTACTCTAAAGTACAAGAGATAAATTTTTTTGGTTACGTAATAAGGCCACACCACTTATTACTGGGATTCCCTAAAGGGAAGGTTATGTCTAGATGGTAATGGAACTACTCGCACACTATCTTAAGAAATAGATAAAAAAAAATTATGGACTTGGTTTCTTACAATACATATATGACTATGATGATTGGATCATCACAAATAAAAATCGATCAAAACAATGCTCAGAACTTTGATAAATGTCACAAAAGATCTATATGCACTGAGAGATAATCACACCTTGTTCAGTTTCAAAGACATCCTTGCAAACGGTTATCATACCGAAACTCACAGTGATAATGTAATTGACTACATCTTTATATTATCTCTAATGAATGCGGAAGGAAACTCATTTTATAGAAACTAATGAGTCAATCTAGTGAACTGTAAATTACTAGTGTTTGGATTATTGAATCCATATTAACTTCTGTTTTAGGGTAAAAAAAATGTACTGAAAATAGTACTTTCTGTAGGTTCGAGAGATCAAAATCGTACAAGACGAGCCTAAACCAAGAAATGTTTGTTCATGTCTTGCTTCGGTCATAAAGGTAGAGATGATGGGTTGATCTTAGGGGAGGAAAACATAAAAGGTTGAGAAATTACCGCGTGATGAAAATGGGAATGTATAGTTGAAGACTGGATTTAAGACTGTATACTTGATTATCTTTGGGATAAATATTTATTCTGTTCTTCGGATAAATGAAGCCATCTATTTATAGTCTTGCAATGAACACACCGATTTTTTCATAAGTTGTGGAAGTTGTGAAGAGATGAAGAAGTGATGATCGTGGAGGCTGTAGTGGAATCATGTCTTCTAAGTTAGGGAGACTGTATGACCACTGGTACCTCATCCCATCAAATGCTCTTAACTATCCAACTACTTATTACCTTCTCGTAGTGGATGTGTTGTCACGTCGCACATTGATGTAAATCATCAAACCAATACCCCAATGAGAATCCCCTCATGTGATGTAGTTGATATCTCGTAGAAAACAGTGAAGTCATGGACTACGACAATTTTGGTTAAGTCAGAGCAATAACCTGTTAAATTAGTGAAGCTCAGTTCACTAAGTGGATAAGTAGACTGATCAGTGTTAAGTATAGTGAAAATAGTAAGTCTAGTAGATGTGTGTAAGCTTTAAGGTAGTATGGCTTGCAAACGACACAAATTTAGAAATATTTGAATCCAATATTATTCAAAAGTTCCCAAGGACCGAGCAAGAGATGAACATGGTGTTCTCGAGAATTAGACACGGGCTTGGTGTATTGTTCTTGAGAACAAGCATTGACGCTATCATTAGGATAGCGCCAAGGAAGAGTATGGCTCTAGCATTGAGCTAGCGCCAAAAGTAGTGTGGCCTTGACACTAGGCCAGCAACGTAAACCTTATGCGTGTAGTAAGTGCAATAAATTAATCAATATATTTTCCATTAATTGACTAGTAATATAGCGGTAGGAAAGATCGTTCCCACATAGAGGTGTAATTGAGATGTTATTTAGGTTAGCAAAACTATAATAAAATCAAATACTAAGGGAGATTGGTTATTTAAAACAATTAAAAAGAATAATAAGAAGAAAAAAAGATGATTAGGGTGTCATTTGCTATTACCAAACGTTAACTCAAGTAGTATATTTATCTATTTTGTTAGAATCATTCATCACCAACCATAGAATAGTATCTAGATCAATGTTGTCCGCAAAACTCCTTTTATCACTGGATACAGAAGTTCCCGAGTACCAGATTCTAGTTATTCGTCTGAAACACCAATTAGTAGGTCACTCAAGGTGTAACCCAATAGAACACTTTAGGATTTGTGAGTTTAGGTTGATCCAGTAGTTAAACTCCTATCTCAAGGTCTTCTTACTTGTGTCATCTTTCTACACAATCACTTAACAGAACCCTTATGTCAGATTTTGCGATGTACTATTTGTGTAAAGAATTGAGTAACAATTACACGTATCACACAACCCAATAGTAGTAGAAGAATTATTATTAGGTTGATCTAAATGGACAATTAAATAACCCATTAATAATTTTTAAACACTAAAAATAATAGAGACAATCGACAAGAAAAATAAAAAACAAAATAAACTTGTAAAAATAATTAAGATCTCATTATTAAGCATATAGATCTTTTAAGGATAATGTGAAAGTTTAAGTGTGGGAGAGTATTTAGCTATAAATCTTTTAGTTTTTAGTTAGTTTTTACTTTTGTAGAAATTTTTTGTGTATAGAGTTGACACTAGTAAGAAGACCGAGCCTATGCATCTGATGCTAGCATCAACCTGATTCACAAAGTGTAAAACGTCCAATTAATTTACACCTCGAGAGCCTATTCTTGGTAGGTTAGTTGGATAAAATCTGGTAGTTGAGCACTTTTGTATCCAGTAACAACAGAAATTCGGGGGTAGTAGATCTTATTACTATTCTACGGTTGGTGACAATATAAATTCAAAAAGAAATAAATGAGTATTTTAATTAAGTTTATTTTTAGTGACGACGAATGATTCCTAAATCGTTTTTTTTCTCATTACTTTAAATCAATCTTTTTATTTTATTTTATTCTACAACTCGAAAGTCCCCTTTTTTGATACTTTTGACAACTAAAAGATCCTTGCTCTTCGTGGGAACGAACTTATTACTACTACATTACCAGTTAATTCTGTGGAACATAAGTAATTAATTTTTTGTGTAAACAACGCACATCAAATTTTGGCGCCGCTGCCGGGGATCAGTCAGTAGCTTTTAGTTGTTATTTTTCTTTTCTTTTTTTTTTTTTAAATTTTTTTTTTAGATTTTAATTTATTTTTTTTAGCTTATTTTTTTAGGCATCATTGATTAATTTTTTTTTTATTTTTTTTGTTTTTGTTTTGTGTTCACAAGGATTAATGGTATTCATAGCCCGTCTAGAACGGGAGGTAAATTCTATAAACAATTTGTGCGCATTTTTTTTAAGGTTTAGTTAATTTTAATTATTATAATTTTGTATCATCGACATGTTTCCTTTTGGAAATAACATTACAATGTACAACATCAATCATATCACAATGGTAATCAATTTGATGCTAATCAATATAGTTTTCAATCTCAATCTTCAGATAACTACCAACCATACCAGGGATATAATCAGAATCAATCTATTGGATATGATTAATATCCCACGGAACCTTATGAATATTCTCATACATACTCAGAACCTTATTGTGGGTATGTAAACGGACAATCATAAGGATGCGAGGATAGTTATGCTCTTGATCAGAAATTTTCTAATTTTGCAAAACGGATTTGTACCATGATGGAAGAGCTTCGACATAATATGCAAGAGTCACTGCAAGAACAACACTATAATTGGGAAGAATCACACCAAGATTTACACCCTTGGCAAGAGTAGATCAGTGCAGGCTCCAGCGCATGGTCGAAACAGAGTTGATGAAGCAAAAAATAGGCTTGAAATGACCTAGGTTCAAGTCTAAGGCATAAGTTAGGCCCGGACAATGCTCATAAGAAAGTGATGCATGTCAAAGGCATCACCATTGGATTTTAATGGCCCTATTCCCTTTGCAGAACAAGGGTGAGTTGTAAAGGTATGGAAACTACATTTCGAGTATCATGCTTGGAAAGGCAAATCGACTTGCATTTGCCTAGCGAGAAGTGAAACTTTAATGCCCGATTACTATCTTTCAAGAAGAAGCAAGACGCAGAAAGGAGTCATAAAAAAAGAAGGTCGAGGATGAGAGACTCACAACTTATATGGAGAAGCAACGTCTCCGGGCGATTGCAAGAAGGGAAAAATATGACCAGATAGAGCGAGGTGTTTGTCCTTATGGTGTAGCCCCAGATTCTGATACGGATGAATACCCTTCTGAGGAAGATCATGATGCTCATATAGAATATGAGTTTGAGTCGTTCTCATAGACATAGGCTGACCGTGAAGCTGACTGTGTTGATGCTTGGTATGACATGCAGGGAGGTTCTACTGATCCTGCTGATGATGAGGATTCCGAAGAAGATTCGGAGGAAGAACTTGATGGTATTCCAGGGGAAGACCTTGAAGTAGAGGACCCTGAAAAAGATTGTGAAGGAAACCCATAAGAAGAATAATGTGATTATGATGAGGAGGGCAATGATGAATACGACTCTGATTCGAATTCCCAGGCTTCTGATTAAGCTTTCTTAGTTATTTTGTCGTAGTTTTTCTTTTATATTTATTTGTATCGTAGACATACATTTTATCTATGGTCGTTATGACGGAACCATACCTTTCTTTTAGTGATTTTCATAAATTTTCATCAATGTCTTCACGTCTTGGGATCAATGAATGAATGATTTTTATAGAAAATTTCGTTAATTTTCGTCATAAAAATTTCAGAAGTATAATGCTCGGGAAAAGCGCCATAACCTTCGTTTTGGAAGATTAACCCTTGTATCATAATTAGAAAATAATTTCCTACGCTCATTTGGAAAAAATCCAAGTTTTAAGATTGTTTGGGGCGTCAAAATGACTCAACAGTAGAATTCAGGAAGTAACCAGGAAAATTCTGACAGTTTTCAGACCCGACACTACTAGCCGATTTTACCATAACTCTTAGCTCATTTATCCGATTGATGCTCGTTTTTGACATAAGATTCATTCCTAGATTTTTCACCAATTTTCGCCAATTTCAGAGTTTCCGAGAGGTAGTGTAAATTGCTTCTAATATGTTTTTGTGAAACGTCTTGTAATGACTCCGACTCATATAATTTCTCAAATACTATTTTTTAATGAATGTATATGATGTTTCTAATTATATATAACAATTTTTATGGTTAATGCTCAAGAATTTTGCGTTTGAGATTGTTCTGACCCAATATGTCTGTACCCTCTCTACTTTTAGGGGAAGACAATCTAAGAAATAGATATGAAATAATTAATGAAAGGAATGATGTTACCAGGAATTTGAAATATTGATAATATTCCTCTTCTAATTTGGAACCGCGAGTCGATCCTTAATTGATGTATTTCTCTGAGCACGACACTCCATACAGTAGTGTCTCAGGATTGTAGTAATTGGGTATCTCTAACACAAGCGCTGATTCTTTCTTTTGATAATACTTTTGTATATTGATTCTTATCTTGGCGGGAACTTATGAAAACTCAGGAGTAAATTCGAGGATGGGTTTTAGATTTGAGGTGTGAAGGTATGTTTCTGAGGGACTTGAGCTATCTTTTAGAGGTTTATTTGATTTATTTATTTATTGAAAGTTTGTTTGTTAGGTGACTAAAGACTATTTTCTGAAACAACAATACTTTTACATTATTAATGAAATTGAAACCCTATAGATGCCTACAATGATACTGGAAGGCATTTTGAAGGAATTGCAAATACTACATGAAAAACAGGGAAATAGGGATAATAACAGATTGTTCATTCGAAAGCCTTGTGCCACTTGCCGTGAATAACTGTTGTGCAAGGCTTTCCTTCTGTAGTGATCAACCTATAGTAGCCGCTAGTACTAGCCCACGAAATTCTATATGGACCTTCCCAGTTGAATGGCGGTGACGCTTCGATTCTTTGAGAACCAAATCCCTTACCCGGAAAGCATTCAACTCAGTTGTTTTGGCTCTGTAAATCTTCTGTTCATATGGACGAACCTCTTCAATAATATCTCTCGGATCATATATGAGGGAGGATATCTTTGAGAATTCTGTAGGTTCATAAAAGGCGGGAGTGGTCTCTTCCCATTTGTTGAAGTATTGAGATGGAGCAGCCACTCATTCATAACGAAAGACTAAAGAAAAATTATTTTTTCTAGCAAGGTCTAGTCCCAAGTATGATGGCATGTGAGGATGATCCAATGATAAAGGAGCAAATTGAGTAAGAGCTACCTGAGTGCGGTATCTGTTGACATAAGCCGACACACTCTCAGTTGGTATTTGATTCCCCGCCATGGTTTTGAGTAATTGGTATTCTTCCAGGTATAGAGGCATGTTCTTGCTAACACTGGGTTTGACTCCAAGAAGAGGGCGTTTAATTCG
This sequence comes from Papaver californicum, assembly GCA_023531435.1. Classification (NCBI taxonomy): domain Eukaryota; kingdom Viridiplantae; phylum Streptophyta; class Magnoliopsida; order Ranunculales; family Papaveraceae; genus Papaver; species Papaver californicum. The sequence continues at coordinate 595,111 of JAJJMC010002750.1, forward strand.
ATGCAGAACTTCTGGACGAGCTTTTATGATAGTTGCTGATTGTTTGAGTCAGACCCGTCCCAGGATCATATCATAATTGAGCTTCCCCTTGAAAATATAAAATTTGGTACTTGTTTGAGTGACTCCTGCTACTACTGTGAGAGTGATGTGTCCACAAACATCTCTGGTTATTCCTTCAGGATCTCTGACTGTTGTTGGCAAGCATGTAGCTTCTTGTCAAGTTACTCCTACCACTTTCAGAGTCGAGACGCTGATACCATTGACATCCATGCTAGCATCAACTAGTGTCTTTCTAAACTTAACATCTCTGAGACGAGCAATAGTGGAAAGTCCCTGGTCGTTCCATTTATTATTTTGATTGACCGTGTCTTCCAAAGTAATCTTGTCTCAAGCATAAGTGTCTTCAGCAAGACATGGTAGGCGCTTTCCAGATACGACTCGATTGAGGGAAGTAAAAATGTATTTACGCTGATCCTTCGAAAAGTGGAGGATCTCACACATGTGCTTCATTAATGATTGAACTGTTTGGTTGACCGGTTCTCCAGAGAGGGTAAAGATTCTAATAGGAAGGGAGGTTTTGTGAACACCTTCAGCCCCAATTGAAACTCCCCTGATGACTTTATCTTCTCTTTGAAGATACGTCTTAGACCATTGCATTCACTGGTGGGATGAATGATAAACCGGTGGAAGCGGCAATACTTTAGGTCTGACATCTCCTGATGAGCAGGCAGGCGTTGTATGGGTGGTAACTTGACGATCCCATCTTGTACCTGCGCCTCTAGCAGTTCAAGGACTTCTTCCATAGGAATTGGAAAATCAGGACATGTTGTGTCAGGTTTTATATCCTGCTCTTGTTGTTGCTTTAATGGCTGATGCTGTAGTGACCCCTTAGGAAACCTTGGGACCGAGTTAATCCCTAAGTCAGTGTCTTATTCACAGTTGAAGTGGAAGGGAGACGCTTAGTTTGAGGTTCTTGATGATATAAAGCTTTACTCTTGTTCCCTTCGTTACTGACAACACTTATTGATGGTTGAAAAGTATACTGCTTGTTGACCAGTCGTTGACTTCCACGGGTGTCTCCATGATTTTCTTCCCTCGCTGGTCTGGTTCTTTCCAACAAGGCAGGAGCGGTTGTGGCAGATCGTTTTTCGGGTTCGTGCAATTCAGAGAAAGTCTGGAAACGTAAATTTTCTAAAAAAGAATGATAGACAGGGATCATACTATTAATACAAAGTTCTACTAGTTGATGCTTTGTCACATTCGGATCATGACAGTCCAACACTTGAATCCTGAATCGTTTAACGTATTCATTGAGATGCTCACTATTCCTATGGAACATTCTTCCCAAGTTTGATATGGTGATTTTCTCGGAGACGAAGAAATACTTCTTGTAGAAAGCATTAACCATATCTTCCCAACCAGAGTTGTTGTTGGGAGCGATGTTATTGTACCATGTGTAGGCTCTTCCAGTGAGGGTCTTTGAAAATTCTTTGAGACGTAGAACATGATTAGATTCGTGCCCTCCGAGTGATTCTAGGAACCGAGAGATATGCTCGTTTCCAGTTCTATCGTACAACGAGAAAGTTGAAGATGAGTAACTTCCTGGTATAGGAATCCTTTGAATCCCAGGAGGGTAGGGAGGTTGATGTTGGTGAAGCGAAGATGAGTCTTCCTTCCCATGATTTCATAGGAGTCTATCTAGATCATTGTGGGTCACAAAGTTTGATTGTTGGTACTTCTGCGGTGGGCAATCGGCAATGATATGAACTTTTTTATCTTTTCGATCCCCGGACGTCTCAGCATCAGTGGCGAACGTAAGGTTGGTCCTGGTTTGCTCCGTAAGGCGATGATGTTGTTCTGATGAAAGTTGCTGAGTTAAGGTCTTGAGACAAGCGAGTACCTCCTTCTGAGCGGTATCCATATCCACCTGTGTTCTGGCAAGAACTTTCTGTCTCTTCATCAGATCATCAATGTTGAGTGGAGTTTGGTATTCTCGGTGTCTTCAGACATCTTGTGACCGAGAGGAGGTGTGGTAGTAGTATTGGTACGAGGAAGGTCACTAGTAATAATATGGGTGTTTCAAGAATCGCCACCACCAGCACTACCAGAACCGAAAATGGGATTTGTAACCGCTTCAAACCTAAGATCACCATTTTGAGTAAATGAAAATTGGATTTTGTAACCGAAAAGTTGATCTCTCGCTGTGCTCGCCAATTATTTTAGGGTAAAAACAGATCTACTATAAAATAGTACTTTCAAATAGGGTCGAGAGATCAAGCTCAAATAGGACGAGCCTAAACTAAGAAATGTCTATTCACTTCCTGCTTCGATCAGAAAAGTGGAGAAGATTGGGTAGGTCTTAGGGGAGGGAAACAAAGAAGGTTGAGAAATTCTTAGTGCGATGAGTAATTGTAGTGTGTAAAAAAGAATGGATTATCTCTGGGATGAATCGCTAATTCTATATATCTAAGTTTTTCCTTGTTGTTTTCGAATAGATGAAACCATCTATTTATATTTCTGAGAAGACATAATGATTTCTCGTAAGTATTGGAAGTTAGGGAGAGATGAAGAAGTGACGATTGTGGAGATTGTAGTGTAGTCATGTCTGAAAAGTAGGGAATACTTGTATGACCACGATTCCTCATCCTCTCAACTGCTTTGTAACCATCCCACTACTTATTACCTTCTTGTTCGTGGATGTGATGCCACAAAACACGATTGCTTTAGACCTCCAGACCAATACCCCAATGAGAATCTCCCCATGTGTTGTATTTTATATATCGAAGAATGATAGTGTAGTCGTGAACCACTATTATTTTGGTCAAGTCAAGTTAAATGACTTGCTAAGTCAGTGAGGCAAGTTGCGCAACTTACTGAATTGATAATTAGACTGATCAATGTACCAGCTTTGAGATAGCATGGCATAATTTTTTATCATATACCAGCTTTGAGATAGCATGGCATAATTTTAATAGCTAAAATTTAACCTAGGTGTGACTTGGCATAAGTCTGAAAGACGTTTGAGGCCAAGATTTGTAAAGAGCTTCTTAATCTAGAAGGCTTATTAGATAACCATATAAAATTGGCATTGAGCCAATATTGAAAAGAATGGCACATTTCTAAGGGAAAAAGCTAGCAAGACTAGCACTAGCTTCTTAGCGAAAATGGTGATGTGATTTTATATAGTGGTAAAAAGAGATTCGATTCTCGAACTTGTGAAGGTGATGATTTTAGAAAATAATGATTTAAACTAACTCTAGAAAATTCCAGGAGTCAGAAAAAGACTAAATAACCTAACTATGATTTTTAAATAATTTTAAACGTACCAGGAATCAGGAATCAGGTAATTCTAACAACCTATGTGATTAATCAGATAATTCTTTTTAATTTAATTGAAGCCCAAATAATTGCCAAAATTGGTTTTGTTATGCTAACAAACAGAGGTAAATCACAAGCATGGATTATCAAAATTAATTAACTAAGCATAATCCATCAAGCAAAAGCACAACTGTTGAAAGAAAACCGTTTTTACTATTCAAAACTATGCAATTTTAATGATAAAAGAATTATAAATAATTATTAGAAAATAATTAAATCACATAAAATTGAGAAAATTACCTTATCCATCATCCCAGTAAATAGACTTAGCTCATGGTGAAGAAAACTTGCTCAAAAGTTGATTTCATTGCTCAAAATATTGATTACAAGGTTGAATAACGCTGTAACAGCTGATTTGATACGCTTATAAGCGTTAAAGAAGAGGGTTCAGCTGTTACAGAAAAGTTTAAGCAACAAATGGTTTGAAGCAATAGACGACAGGAAAATTCAAATCAGCAACACATATAAATGTTACTGAGTCTTCTTCTCCGGCAGTGATGGATGAAGAACACGCCGGCCGGTGCAGCAGCAGCTCGTCGGCGGTGACGGAATATTGACCGGAAATCTCTAAACTCTTCTCTAAGCTTTTGTGTTCGATTCTCTTGGCTTCTCTTGGTATTTATAGATAGTAGAAACCCTAGAGAGAGTTCTAAACCTAATAGAACTCTCTAAAACAGCCCACAAATCCCATTCCTAATCGAAATCAAATTCCGGCCATGTTCATGATTTTTCAACTGATTTCACGGGATCTTTTTGCTGTTTCTCGATTGTTCTAACTTGTGTGGGTTATCTACTATCATTTGGAACAATCTGGAAGCAAAAGAAACCAAATTTTACGTTGGATTTGTGTTGCCAGTGAAACAGACGAGTCCGATGAGTCGACCCGTGACTCGGCCCGATCCAGCTCGCTGGGCTGACCCGCTGGGTTGACCCGATGGGTTGACCCGATCCAGGGGTGCCCCAATCCAAAGTGTGGGTGCCTTGATCCATTTTCCCGGGTGCTTTGAACACTTTTTGAGCCAATTTTTCCACAAATCTTTATTCTTCTAATGTACCTACAAAAGCAATAAAACACGTAATAGACACAAAATCGAATACTAACTCACTAGAAATTAAGGTGCAAATTAGACACTAAAATGTGTCTATCAGTAATGTGCTAACTCGTAAAAGCTAATGGGCTAGCGTTCTTGCGCCAAGGCTAAGACGCTTACTAAATCAAAGGAGTTAGCACCAATAGTCAAGGAAGCTATCTAGGTCAACGAAGTTAGCGCCAATGTGCTAAGGGTGTGGCACGCTAGTGCCAATGACGCTAGCAAAAATATGCTGAGGCTAGGATGTGCTTGCACTGAGACGTGCCTGTCCTGGAATGCTTATTGCCAAGACGCGCTAGGCTGGAACGCTTGCTCAGCTAGGACGTTGCGCTCAAGGACGCTCCAAGGATGAGACACTAGCTAGCTGAGACGTTGCGCTCGAGGACGCTGCAAGGCTGGGACCCTAACTAGTTGAGACGCTTCGCTCGAGGATGCACTAGGATGGAACGTTTGCTCAACTGGGACGCTGCGCCCGAGGACGCGCTAGGATGGAATGCACTTTTAGCGCTAAGGTAAGAAGCATAGTGCCAATGAGGTGCTGAACCAGGCGGCTAGTGCTAGCCTGGCGCTAGTGAAAGAAATGGCTAGTTTTAGCCTAGCTCAGAGGCACAATGCATCTTTGAAGGTATTGCTCCTTATTTGTGGCGCGTCCAGGAGGAGTAACGCATAATTCGTGGCTTGTCTTTGAGCAAAACGGTAAAGTGAAATATTTTAAGCTCAAGGTAGCAATTTGTGATGTGATCTTTGCGAACAAAGCGTTAAGCTAGAGTGTATTTTGGGGATTAAGCATCGGCTATTCCCGAATTTAATAGATGTTACTGGAACATCGATGTACACTCGAGGCCAGTTCAAGGAATTCAGTTGTGGAATGTATGCGACTTGAGACTAGTTCGATATGGTGTAAGTATTGTGAATATTGAGAAGGCTGCAAGGTCAGTTTATAAGGCTTGTAGTTGTTCGTAGAGACTGTATTCTTAATTCGCTTGCGGAATATATAAGCAGAAATACAGTTATCTCGTGTCTTGGTATAAAGTTAAGCATATGCGCATAAATATGTGCATATCCTTTTATATTCCTGCTGCTAGACAGGGAACAATTTTACAATTCTAGCCCTTGTCAAAAAATCACCATCCACAGGTATAACCTATCCATTGTGATAAATGGTGTAACATATTCAACGAAGATCTTAAGATTTGCACCAAGGAAAATCTTCTGGAAAAGGACCCTGATTCAGATAACGAGAGTGTTGAAGAGAAAGTGATTGAGGATAAAAACAAATTGATTGATTTCGTGGAAGACCCAATTGAGCTTTCCAAGAATTATGATGATGTTGAGATTTTGGTTGAAGCAGAAATTGACGAAAAATGGCTTTTCAAGAGTTCATCATCTATAGTTGAAGCCTAAGACGAAGACGTTTCTATTGGATGTTGTGAGAGTGGTGCTAATTGTAGATCGGACGACAAAGTAAGTAAGCATTCCCATCCTCACATAGTGGTTGATTTCTTTTCTTAGAGATCGTCAGAAAAAAGAAAAAAAAGGGTTCTTTTCGTCCCACGTTTCTATGGGATAACAGAATACAATTCGGAAGGTTCCTTTCCCCCCACCATTTAACGTGTGCAGGATTGCTATCTTCACTCCTGCCTGCACACATGAGAACCATAAAGTTGGTCTCCTGAGAGCCAATTTCATAAAGCCCTATTGGTGAGGCAGAAGTCGAGGTGGAATGCTTATTCGATCGATCCGAGACTGGATTCTTTCATATGGTGGTTTTCTCCTAACTCAAGAGTTAAGCATGAAAATAATGTTTTTTGAAAATTCTAACTTCTTATTATTAGTGTGCAGAAACTTTATGTCCTTATAGCTATTTGGATACAAGTGAATTTGAAGTATTTGAAGGTGGGAATTCTAGGTTTTGTGGGTATATCTCTTGTAAACCCTCACGAGACTATAAATCGTCCACTAGGGACACCTAGGGGTTAAATGGCTTGTTACACATGCTAAGTGTAAGCCTGCCCTCAACGAAAAGGAATTGTATTTTATTTTATTTTATTTTAGTTTATGGTTAGTTTAGTTTGCTCGAGGACTAACAAAGTCTAAGTGTGGGGGAATTTGATGGGTGTCTAAAACTCCTTAATTAGTATCACTAGATTATGCTTTCTTTGCTATTTTCTCTTGTATTTGGTGTATATTACATTTGTTTTCTATTTTATTATGGAGTTATTTAGAGCAAAAGAAGAAGAATTATCAAAAAGGGTAAAAGCGTCATTTCGTTGGAGGGTGTTATTCGCATCCAACCTTACGTTAAGGGACAACCAGCTGAAGTCCAAGAGGAATTACTAAAGGCACACTATTCTTGGATAAGGGCAGCCAAGATTTTAGGAGTATTGTTTACGAAGATTAAGTATATGGTGGCCCTTATCTAGCTATGGGTACCTATATAGATGTTTTATTTCTTAACCTAAAGGCTAGATCGAGAGTAAGTGAAGAACAAACATATTTTCTTCTTCTCTTCTAAATCGAATCAAGGAGATTCCTCACCAAGATCGCCGCCGGAAAACCTAGGGTTCGAGATGGCTGTGTTACTAAGGGTGCAATGGTCAGTGACCTGGGATAGGAGAAGGAATGAGTTCTGGCAGTTGATTGTTGGAACAGAGAACTCATGGTTCGTTAATGGTGGTCGCTGGTGGTTAAGAAACAAGACATGGGTTATGGTGGCTTTTGATCCATCGAAGATGAACTAGAAAGAAGAAATGGAAAATGGGTTTGATGGTTTGAAGGGTATGATGAACTGAAATGGAGATTGAAGTTCTTGATTTCAGTGAAACAAATAGAACAACTTGGGTTTTGTTTCAAGCTCCGAGAGACAGTGAAGATGGTGGTATCTTGATTGAATGAATTGAATGTGTAAATGTATGAGTGTGTGATTTTGAAACCCATGTTGCAGGGAAGGAGAAATAGATGTTGAAATCACCAATTTATCATGACTCAATTACAAACAGCACGAACATTAAGTTCTTGGAGAAATGCTCGAAAAAACTTCCGGATTCGAATGGCGGAATTGTGACTGGAGTGAGCTCGAGTTGATGATGGAGAAGCTGTTGGCGCTGCTAGTGGAGATGGTTGTGGTCAACAATGATAAGAAGTTGAGGCTGGTGACTCTGTGAGGATTGTGTTTGAGCATGTGATGATTATACGAGAGACATGGAATAATTATTTGTTAGAATTAAAAATGGATTATTACTTAAAATGATTTTTGTTACTAAATATATCTTAGTGGGATCAAGGGTTACTAGTCCAAACTTGGGGTGGAAAACTAGAGCCATCCATTTTCATTTCTTAGTGAATGAGAAACCTTTGGTTTGTCGCATATTGGGCAAACCAAGGAGGAAGTTTATCCTCTTTACCACAAACGTTCTATATAAGGAAAAAGAACTAGTGGATTGGATATGGACTTAGGAAATGGACTAGTGGGCAAATGCACACATGTGCGGTGCTTCGCACCGAAGCAACGCGGACCACGGGCTTGCGGAGCTTGCGTGTGCTTTTGCGCGAGCCTTGGCGCGAGACTTGGTGCGACCCTTGGTGCGACCATTGGTGTGACCATTGGCGTGATCATTGGCGTGATCCTTGGCGAGTGCCTGCGTATGCCTGCCTGTGCCTGCGTGTGCCTATCTGAGATCCAACGGTTTCATACTTTAATTTTGTACATTAAGTATTTTACCGTTTTGAATTTATAAATTTAAATCAAGTTTAAATAACAAAATCTTTTAATTAAATATTTCAAATTAAATTTGTTTAATTAATTGAATTTTTACCGTTTGATAATCAAGAGTCTTCTTCTTCTTTAAAAGAAAAAACAAAGTCAGATTTTTTCTTACCCCAGTCGCAGCCACTGACCTGACGACTTTTCTCCTCTTCTTGCTTTAATTTGCGCAATATTTTGCTTCATGCTTTTTCTTCTACTGTTAAGTTCACAACGGGCCAACGAGTCTTGCTAACTGGGTTGGTATCAGGTGGTTTTATCCTGGATTCAAATTTGTCATCTCTAAAGGTATAGCAACATCTTTCTAATGGTGTACCTGACAAATATTGAGTTAAGGGCAGTCTGTTGAACAGGTGACTCCACCTCTCTGTGCTTGTGTGTTGTCTGAACTGTGCTGATTTGTCCTAACGTTTAATATCTTTCAAGTTTATGTTTGGTTTGCTTACTGTTACAGGAAATTTCTCCAACATATTAACTCAATATTTGTATTATTTGAAAAAAAAAAAAAATTCTTCTGTAACAATGGTGAAGACTGATGTTGACAGACCTCAAAAAATTTCTACAAAGGACTTCAAGAGATGGCAGTCAAAAATGTTATTTTTCCTGAGTTTCCACATTCTAGATGAGATGGTTTTGAAGCCTTTTGATGAGTCTCTGAATGAACCTGAAAAATTACAGGACTTAGAAAGTTGGAAGAGAAGTAATTATATTTCCAAAAATCATATCTTAAACTGCCTAGAAGATGCTCTATATGATTTTTACAATGCTAAGGATAATTTCAATGCTTATAATCTATGGACTGCACTACAAGACAAATATGAAGCAGAAACAACAGGAAGTAAAAAATTCCTGGTTGCACGGTTTCTGGAATATAAAATGATGAATGATAAATCAGTGGTTGATCAGTTTCTGGAGTTGCAAAAAATTAATAATGAAATAATTGCTGAAGGAATGGTTATTGATGAAACATTTCAAGTTTCTGCTGTTATTGAACAATTGCCAAATTCCTGGGCTGAATACAAGAGAAGACTAAGGCATGAAACTGGTGAAATTTTTCCATGGTAGAATTGGGCAAGAAAATCCAAGTTGAAGAATTGCTGTGTTCAAAGGACAAGAATGTTTCTTCTGCAAGAGATATGTCAAACAAAGCTCACGTCATCGAACACAAATTTGTTAATCTAAGTCTGGACCACAACAAGCGCAAGCCTGGCCCGCAAAGAAAAGGTACATTTCAAAAACCAAAATCTGCTATTGGTAAAATTAAGGGAGCATGTTATGTTTGTGGTATGTCTGGCCATATGGCAATTCATTGTAGAAAACGCAAAGATGCAAATTTTAAGAAATCAAATGTAAACTTAGTTGAAAGTAGTAAAAATGAGTTTTCTGGCACGGTGTCTGAGGTTAACTTAGTTACCAATGTGAGAGACTGGTGGTTAGACTCTGGAGCTACCAAACATGTCTGCGGCAGTAAAGACATGTTCACCTCCTATCAGACGGTAGGAGAAGGAGAAAAACTCTATATGGGTAATTCATATGCAGCACAGGTTGCAGGAAAAGGAAAAGTTTCGCTGAAGTTCTCTTCCGGGAAAATCCTCACATTGAATGAAGTTTTACATGTACCAGACATCTGCAAGAATCTCGTTTCAAGTGGTGTGCTAGATGATAAGGGCTTTAAGATTGTATTTGAGTCTCGGAAAGTGATTATCACTAAGGGAAATGACTTTGTGGGAAAGGGATATAAGGCTGAAGGCCTATACAAATTATCTGTAACCTCTGTTGAAGTTAATAAAATTGATTCTTCGTATGTTGTTGTCTCATTGAATATCTGGCATGGTAGACTTGGTCATGTAAATTATAAATCAATGAACAAATTGGCAAACTCTGGCTGCATTCCAAAATTAAATTTGGAATATGAACATAAATGTTAAGTTTGTGTAGAATCAAAATATGCAAAGAAGCCTTTTAAGAAAAATGTCCACAGAAATTCTAATCCCTTAGAGTTAATTCACTCAGACTTAATTTTTATGAAATCAATCCAAACTAGAGGTGGTAAAAAATGGTTTGTCACTTTCATAGATGACTGTACTAGGTACTGTCATATTTACTTGCTTAAAGGGAAAGATGATGCTTTAGAAGCATTTAAATTATATAAATTAGAAGTAGAAAACCAATTGAACACCACTATTAAAACCATTAGGTATGACCGTGGGGGTGAATATGTAATCCCTATAGGAGACTTTTGTGCACAACATGGCATTATTCATGAGGTAACTCCTCCTTATTCACCACAATCAAATGGAGTGGCTGAACGGAAAAACCGAACCCTTAAGGAGATGATGAATGCCATGTTAATCAGTTCAGGACTACCGGCGAACTTGTGGGGGGAGGCCGTCCTCTCAGCTTGCTATATCCTGAACAGAGTGCCCCTTAAAGGATCAGTCAAATCACCGTATGAATTATGGAAAGGCAAACAACCCTCCTATGGATACCTCAAAGTGTGGGGGTGTTTAGACAAGGTCTCTATTCCTCCACCTAAGAGGACTAAAATAGGACCTAAAACGGTTGATTGTGTCTTCATAGGATATCCCGAACACACCACTGCTTATAGGTTTATGGTTGTGAGTTCTGAAAACTCAGAAATTGGTGTGAACACCATTATGGAATCTAGGGATGTTACATTTTTTGAAAATGTGTTTCCATTGAAATCTGAATCTCGCATGATATGTGATGATCCCCTAGATGTCCCTTCTTCTAGCCATATCTTACCGATAGAAGAAGATGAATCTGTTTATGAACCTAGAAGAGGCAAAAGACTTAGAATAGAAAAATCTTTTGGGCCAGACTTCATAACCTGTTTAGTTGAAACTGATCCACAAACCTATAAAGATGCCATGACTTCTTCTGAAGCTCTATGGTGGAAAGAATCCACTATTAGTGAGATGGATTATATTGTTCAGAATGAAACCTGGGAGATAGTAGATTTACCTCCAGGGTGCAAACCCATAGGCTGTAAATGGATCTTCAAGAGAAAACGTAAGGTGGATGGAACTGTGGAAAAGTATAAAGCTAGACTAGTAGCTAAGGGCTATAAACAAATAGAAGGTGTAGATTTCTTTGACACTTATTCACCGGTCACTAGAATTACTTCCCTTAGGATGCTAATTGCAATCGCTGCAATTCATAATCTAGAAATACATCAAATGGATGTAAAAACTGCGTTCCTAAATGGTGAATTAGATGAAGAAATTTATATGGACCAACCCGAAGGCTTTGTAGTGAAGGGTTATGAAAAAAAAGTGTGCAGACTTAAAAAGACTTTATATGGCTTGAAACAAGCACCGAAACAATGGCATGAAAAATTTGATCATGTAGTGTTCTCTAGTGGATTGAAAATAAATGAAGCTGACAAATGTGTGTACACTAAATCTATAAATGATGCATGTGTGATTGCATGCTTGTATGTTGATGATATGCTTATACTAGGCACAACCTTAGAAATCATTAATTCCACTAAGAACATGTTGAGTGAGAACTTTGACATGAAAGACTTAGGTCCTGCTGATGTAATCCTAGGGATGAAAAGTAGAAAGGAGTCTAGTAGATTCAGTCTTAGTCAATCTCATTATGTTGAATCAGTTCTTAAGAAATTTAACCAGTTTGATAGTAAACCTGCAAGTACTCCATTTGACCCTTCTTGCAAACTCAAGAAAAACAAAGGCAATGGAGTCTCGCAACTTGAATATTCACGAGTCATAGGAAGTATGATGTATTTAATGAACTGCACAAGACCAGACATTGCCTATGTTGTGAGTAGACTTAGTAGGTATACATGTAATCCAGGACATGAACATTGGGATGCACTTTTCAGAGTGTTGAGGTATCTTATATACACTTTAAACTACCGTTTAAGCTATGAAAGACACCATGTTTTTCTTGAAGGATACTGTGATGCAAACTGGATAGCAGACTCAGAGGAGTCTAAGTCTACGAGTGATACGTATTCACTCTAGGCTGTGGATCAGTGTCTTGGAAGAGTTCCAAACAGACCTGTATCGCTCGATCCACTATGGAATCCGAGTTTATTGCGTTAGATAAAGTAGGAGAGGAAGCCGCTTGGCTAAGATGTTTTTTAGAAGACATTCCTCTCTGGCATAGGCCTGTGCCAGCTATATCTATACATTGTGGTAGTCAAGCTGCAATAACTAATGCTAAAAACAGCAACTATAGCGGAAAATCTATTCATATCAGGAGAAGATACAATTCTCTAAAACAGTTAATCTCAACTGGCGTTATTTCTGTTGACTTTGTGAGGTCTAAGGAGAATATCACGGATCCTTTGACGAAAGGCTTGTCCAAGGAGATAGTTAGGAATGCATCGAGGGGGATGGGGCTTAAGCTCATAAATTAAAACTTGCCATGAAGGATACTCAACCTTGCTGACTTGAGATCCCAAGATCAAGGTTTTGAATGAGACAACTAATTTGTGGCGGGTAAAAATCAAACACTATTAGAGAATTATTTTCTCTGTCCTTTCCCTACGGTGTAGACGTGATAGTGTGACTGCATGTGAGGATGACTTATAATAAAGTCTTAATGAGTTCTATAGTTTCAATTTAAGATTGAAATGGGGTGTAGCAGTTAACACTCTTGATAGAACTCACCTATCTGAATGAGGAAGTGGGTCGCTTCCTATGAGAATTGAGTTGATTCTCTAGAGCATTCTGAGAAACGGGATATGTCCAGGGCCAAAACGGACACAACGGCGTGAACTTAACAGCACTCTTGAGAGATATCTCGCGTAAGGATCTATTGATGAATTACACCAAACCATGGCAGTTCAAGACATCGCGTTCACTGACCATCAAGTAGCTCCGGTACTTCTCACTAAGCAAAGGTTCAATTCCTTATGGACACCTATTGCTTAAGAGGTATTTCTCAATTTCCGGTTTTCTGATTTATCACTTTCTTCATTCATGTGGGGGATTGTTAGAATTAAAAATGGATTATTACTTAAAATGATTTTTGTTACTAAATATATCTTAGTGGGATCAAGGGTCACTAGTCCAAACTTGGGGTGGAAAAATAGAGCCATCCATTTTCACTTCTTAGTGAATGAGAAACCTTTGGTTTGTCCCATATTGGCAAGCCACGGAGGAAGTTTATCCTCTTTACCATAAACGTTCTATATAAGGAAAAAGAACTAGTGGATTGGATATGGACTTAGGAAATGGACTAGTGGGAAAATGCACACATGTGCGGTGCTTCGCACCGAAGCACCGCGGACCGCAGGCTTGCGGAGCTTGCTTGTGCTTTTGCGTGTGCTTTTGCGTGAGCCTTGGCGCGAGCCTTGGTACGAGCCTTGGTGCGAGCCTTGGTGTGAGCCTTGGTGTAAGCCTTGGTGTGACCTTTGGTGCGAGCCTTGGTGCGAGCCTTGGTGTGACCATTGGTGCGAGCCTCGGCGTGTGTTGCGTGTGCCTTGCGTGTGCCTACGAGTGCCTGCGAGTGCCTGTGTGTGCCCATCTGAGATCCAACGGTTTCATACTTTAATTTTGTACATTAAGTATTTTACCGTTTTGAATTTATAAATTTAAATCAAGTTTAAATAACAAAATCTTTTAATTAAATATTTCAAATTAAATTTGATTAATTAATTGACTTTTTACCGTTTGATAATCAAGAGTCTTCTTCTTCTTTAAAAGAAAAAACAAAGTCAGATTTTTTCTTACCCCAGTCGCAGCCACTGACCTGACGACTTTTCCCCTCTTTTTGCTTTAATTTGCGCAGTAGTTTACTTCATAATTTTTCTTCTACTGTTAAGTTCACAACGGGCCAACGAGTCTTGCTAACTGGGTTGGTATCAGGTGATTTTATCCTGGATTCAAATTTGTCATCTCTAAAGGTATAGCAACATCTTTCTAAAGGTGTACCTGACAAATATTGAGTTAAGGGCAGTCTGTTGAACAGGCGACTCCACCTCTCTGTGCTTGTGTGTTGTCTGAACTGTGCTGATTTGTTCTAACGATTAATCTCTTTCAAGTTTCTGTTTGGTTTGCTTACTGTTATAGGAAATTTCTCCAACATTATTTGCAAATGAGTTGGATGGTATGAATGATGACAGAGAACTGTGTTGTTTGATCGAACAAAGTTAGTAATGACAGTGAGGTTTAATGGGATTGGCAGTGTTCGAGTGGAGAGGAGCTGTTGGAAGTGGCTGGTAGAGATGAATGGCTCGATAGAGCACAGAAGTGTGGCCGAGAAGAAAGGTAGGATATGGATATTATTTTGTTTAGGTTTGGCCGTGTTTCTTTAACGAGATAACATATAGAGGAAGTCAGTTAGGAAACGGAATTAGTGATATGAATTGGAAAGAGTTTTAGATCGAGAAAAATACTAGTTGAAGCCGTGTTTAAGAGTTTGGTGGGATTCAATTTGTTGATTCCTAATCCGATTCGATATTGTAGGAAGATGGCTATACAAAGAGAGGGCAGAACACAAATAAAGAGATACCTCCTTCACGCCTGTTCCAGCTCCAACAGAGAGGAGCAAAAGCTCCTTTCCAAGCCGCATCTCCAGTTCACTCCTCCTTCCATTCACGTCCATCTCCAAGCGGACCAAACCCTTCTCAAACCACCAACAACAACAGGCCTGAGTTTGAAACTTGGCCTGTTTTACTATTGGGTTTGAGGCTGCTTTTAATTTATAATTTTTCTTTGGTTGTTATGAACTCATCTACAATGTGTAGCTTATTCGATTACGGATGATTTTTATATTCCGGGCGTGAAACATTATTAAATTATCAATTTGTTTTGAGTTTTAATTGTTAATCGGTTGTGTTGTTTGATCAAAACAGAGTTAGTAATAACAGTGAGGTTAATAGACAACTCAGACTTCTGATTTTCGTCTTCATAGCAGTTCAACACATCCTATCATTGACATTCAATTTCATTGATCTTAATACCTCTGCTTCCCTCGATATAAATCAAACCTTCTCTTCCTTTGTGACTGAAATGAAATTAGAACAATCATTCATTGGTTTAGGAAATTTCGTACAAATTGATCTTTCGAATCTTAAAAATACGTATACAGTTTAATTTTTGGTGTTTAGACGAATTGCTCTGACTAGCATCAACCTACTCCATCATTTTTTCTTTTTTACCCTAATTTTTTTTTTACCCACAAACAAGTATATAATGTGCATTCCAATAGATCACATGTTAAATTATGTATATTATAAACTAACATGTACTGGAACATTCAAAACATTACTTGGAAATAAAATAAACAGTATGGAGGTTTCTCATGAAGTCGGGGATGGTAAAAAAATAAAATGCCACCTTTCTCAGCTTTTACGTAATTATTTTCTAAACTAGTTCCCATGGGATGTTCACGCCTTCGTCATCGAACTTTATAATAAGTTTTAGGAGATGACTGTATATCTCTAGTAAGATCTCTTTTTGGATGCCTTAAGAAGGATGTTTCGAGGCGTAATTGTGTTGAGCCTATGGGCGTTGGTATATCAAGTTTGTTGTCAAATTTAGATGTCAAAACTTATCCTTGAATCATGTTAGGAAATAAAAGGAGGACGACACGTGTAAGATGATTAAGGAAATAAGCAGTGGTTCTAAGAGAATGAGAAACACACAATCAAAGCCTTATGAAAGGATCGAGTAAATGACAGATTTGAAAGACTGAATATATCCCTGCATGATTGACACATAAGATCGGGAAAGTAGTATCACACTGATCGAAATAGATAGCATTAAATGCTTATTGAACGGGAAAGTAAGAGTAATAAATCAACATGGAACGGGAAACTAAGTGTAATAAATGAATCTGGAACGGGAAAGTAAAGGCAATAATTACTTTTATTACTTTAACCACATGATTGACACCTATGATCGGGACAAATATGATTCTCAAAGAACGAAGAGTACTTGTTAATCATACAAGGTAACGGACCAAAAAAGTGAAGAGCATGACCTGTCAACCATATAATCATCCCGAACTAAAGATAATAAGGAGAACGAAAGAAGGTATCGGGACAAGAGGGACCCATTAGATGATCTATAAATAGAGGAGATCATTCAACAGAGAGGGGGTCGGTCAATTGAAAGAAGAATAGGCTAAGGAAGAGTAATCAGAGAAGAAAGAAAAAGATCATTAGGTATGTATTCATTGAGTAAGATACTATTTAAAAGTTTCACTATCATGATTCATCTTTTATACTTAAAAATATTATGAATTAGATACTGTATTTTATCAAATCATTGGTTGTTCATGTCAATGGGAATTTTGGCATAAACAATTTTGTAAATAAATGGTTAATTGAAACCTTTCTAATTAATTGATTTTAAAGAGGATTTTATGTATCAAAATATTAGTTAAAATCTTTCTATTTACTGTATTTTATCAAATCGTTAGTTGTTCATGTCAATGGGAATTTTGGCATAAACAATTTGGCGCTAGAAACAGGGACTGTGTCAAAGGATTTATCCTACCTGTTCAAGAAAAATGGATCTTTCTGTTATATTTGTATTTCAAAAAGTAAAGAAATTTAGTATAAAGAATTTGATAGTTCTATGCAACATTCTGGCTTAATTTAATCTTTGCCAACAAATGATTTCTATTGCATAATAACCTATATGTGTTATGCAAAAGGGAAATTGTCTTTGAAAAGAAATTTTTTTTAGTTTGAATGGATCTGTTTAAATGTTTGATTTCCTTTTATATGAATTTTAAAAGATTCATGGTAGATGATACAAATTATTTTACTAAAAGTATAGATAGATTTTTAGAAGGTCAGGAAATTTGTGTCTGACTCTTTCTTTATTAAATAATCTGTTAAGAAATTATGTGACTAAATTTTGAAAGATCATTAGAATTCAAGAGAGAAAAGAAATAATCAAGAAACAAAGAATCCAGAAAAAATATCTCTCAAGAAGCAGTCTCTGGAAATCAAGACAATAAGGTCAGACAAATTTACAGACAAAGGGAAGAAGAGAGTGAACCAGAACAACAACAGAGTGATTTAGGAAATCATACACCTATTCAGGAATTAACACCAAATACCATTAATCAAAATAAATCGTCACATCATGAGAATTCAAGAAATGAAGTAATCATCTTCAAAATCTGTTGGAAGAAATGAATGAAATAAGAAGAGAACAAAGAACCAGTAATGATCAAATTGCATTATTAACCAAAGAAAATCAAGCTTTGAAAAATGCGATTCAACGTGAGAAAAGACTAGTAGCAACAGGGTCACGAAGTCAAGAAGCAATTTCTGGAAGGAATGCACCTAGAAATGAAAGGGAAAATCAAGATCAGAGAATGGTATTAGCAGGATCATCATCCCGGGATAGGAGGCAACGGGAAAATCAAGAAATTCAACGTGCACAATGGCAAAAATGTATTGAAGCTATGGAGCAAATGAAAGAAGAAATAAAAGAGTTACAAAATAAAGAAGGAGGAAGAATTGAAGAGGTGCTGAAGGAAGCCAAACGAACACCGATGGCTCAACAGTTGACATGTGTTCCATTGCCAAGAGAATATAGTATCCATGTATTTGAATGTTATGAGGGTACAAAGGACCCGACCTCACATTTAAAATATTATAATCGAGTGATGTCACGATGGGACGAACACGAAGCAATAATGTGTCGATGCTTCCCATCAAGTTTGAAAGGTTCAGGTATGACAGATTGCCAGAAAATTCTATTCAATGTTACTCACAATTAGTGAGGAAATTTCTCGAGGCATACATGTACAACAAGCCCGTTGATTCGGGAGTGGACAGATTATATTCCCTTACATCATGGCCAGAAGAGTCGATTCGGTCATTTACGGCCCGATGGCATGCAATTTGCCAAGCAATTGGAGATGTAGATTCAAGTACAGTTATCAATCATTATAAGTGGGGAATCGCTGATCGGAGATGTCAACTTTTTATTGAAATTCATCGTAACAACCCCAAAACTGAGGGACAGCTCAGGGAAATAATAGAAACATGTGCAAGATTACAATATGTGCAAGAACAAGGTCCGAGAAGTAATTCGCGAAATCAAAGAAACATAAAAAGGACAAATTCAATCGAAGTATCACCAGAAAAAAAAAAGAAATTCCCTCATAAATCTGAACCAAGAGAATCAAAACGTCCACGGCAAGGGGATAACAAAAATTTTGTTCAGCGATTTCAAGAAAGAGTGTTCACAAAACTCAATATATCATATTCTGAATTATTCGAAATCATAAAAAAAAAAAAACCAGATTTTCAGTGGCCACCATCAAGAGGCAATCATCCTGAGTTCATACAACATTCAAAAGATTATTGTGAGTACCACAGTTATAAAGGTCACACAACAGATAATTGCAGGAATTTTATTATACTGGTACAAAAAACGATTGATGCAGGAGAGTTCAAAGAATTCATTCAAAGGCCCGAACCAATAGAAAGACCAGACAAAGGCAAGGCAGTGCATATCCCGTATAACGAACAAACCATTAATATGATATCATTTTCAGAAGGAAGAGATACAGATATGAATGCTGCAATCAATAAAAAGTTATGCAAGAGGATTCGGGACCATGAAATTTTTAAAGTATCAGGAAGGATAACAGAAGCTTGGCAAGACTGGATGGCATCCACTTTAACTTTCTCGGCACAGGAAGTAAATCGAGAAATTGAGATGCATAATGATCCTTTGGTTCTTACATTGCTAATGTCAGGGTGGAACGTTAGAAAAATTCTTTTGGATGGGGGCAGTTCTTTAAATGTGTTGTTTCATGACACATTTTTCAAAATGGTACTAAAAAAAGATCAGTTAATCCCGTCCCGATATGTTATTTATGGGTTCAATGGAATGACTTCAAGATCCGAAGGAGATACTAATTTGGAAGTATCTACTGGACCAATTAACATCTTGACCAGATTCAGCGTAGTGGATGCTCCATCCCCGTACAATGCAATAATCGGGAGATGATGGGTACACCAGCTGAAAGGTGTAATTTCAACTTATCATCAATATTTGCGGTTTCCAACACCGCAAGGAGAAATGGAGATCAAGGGAGATCAAGATGATGTAAAGTTTTGTATAATTGCAGAAGTAAGAATGAATGAAGAACGTGAACAACAACAACGGGAAAGGAAGAAAGGCCGCAAAATCAAAGCAAAGGAAGAGGAAATAAATCAATACTTGAAAACAAACATCGAACAAAAAGCAACAAATGAATTAGGAGAAAGCAGTAAGAATCAAGAAGATTCAACAAATCGGCAATTCGAAGGATCCCCAAATCAATTAAAGGGTACTCCAACTTCGATCGGGAACCAATTTCACTTTTGTAGAAGAAACTAAAATTGTAAATATTGGAACTACGGAATTTCTCAAACAAGTGCGAATTGGAACATTGATGAAAGAAGACATGGAGCAAAGTTTAATCAATCTACTTCGTGATTTTGTAGATATATTTGCATGGAAGATGGAAGACATGCCCGGGATAGATCCAAATATTGTACAACATGAATTACAAATACATCCCGATGCTATGCCTTTTCGACAACGGATACGTAAGGTTGCACCGGAGTATCACGATCCAGTAGAAAAAGAGTTAGCAAAGCTTTTAAATGCAGGATTCATTCGTGAAGTACGATATCCAACGTATATTTCTAATATGGTGATCGTTCCAAAAAAGAACGATGGAGTAAGAATCTGTATAGACTTTACCAATTTAAATAAGGCATGTCCGAAAGATAGTTATCCACTTCCCAACATTGATCAGTTGGTAGATGCTGTAGAAGGCCATGAGGCATTATCTTTTATGGATGGTCAGTCGGGATATAACCAGATTGCACTTGCAGAAGCTGATCAAGAACATACGGCATTCTTCACTCCACGGGGGTTGTATTGTTATACTAGGATGCCATTTGGATTACGAAACGCGGGAGCAACATATCAACGACTGGTTGATGCAATATTCAAACCTTGGATCGGGCAAATTCTAGAAGTTTATGTGGATGATATGTTGGTAAAAAGTAAATTATCTATCAATCATTTACATGACCTCACTGAAGTTTTTGGTGCATTACGAAAATACAAGATGAAAGTTAATCCGGAGAAGTGTATTTTTGGTGTTACTACGGGACGTTTTTTGGGTTATTTGGTTACAGAAAATGGAATTGAAGTTGATCCAGCAAAAATTCAAGCAATAAAAGATATGACATCACCCAACAACATTAAAAGTGTACAGAAATTAAATGGATGTTTGGCCGCTTTAAGAAGATTTATTGCTAGATCATCAGAACGGTGCAAACCCTTTTTTGATATACTTAAGAAGAAAAATAAATTTGATTGGAAAGATCGATGTGAACAAGCTTTCCAAAACATAAAAATGTATCTGGCTACATTACCAGCATTACAGAAGCCGAAACCTGAAGAAATATTAACTTTGTACATAGTGGCAACGGAAGATGCAATCAGCACAGTGATGGTACGTACTAATGAGAAAATAGAAAAACCAATATATTACATCAGCAAAACCCTTAATTCAGCAGAAAGAAATTACACTAAAATCGAAAAACTCATTTTATCATTGGTCTTTGCCACTCAGAAGTTACGTACCTATTTTCTCACACATTATGTTCGTGTCCCGAGCAAGGCACCGTTACAATCAGTATTAAAGAATACAAGAAAAGTAGGAAGAATCGTAAAATGGAACTCCCAGCTAGAACAATTCAACGTCATTTATGAGTTGCAAACCGCACAAAAATCTCAAGTTTTAGCTGACTTCCTTGCGGATTTCCCGATTAAAGAAGAATATGAAATTCAAGGTCCGTTAGGTGAAAAAAAAAAACAAAAAAAAAATTATTTAAAACTTTTTTCACTAAATTTTTCATCATTTTAATAATTCATTTTTTATTTGTATATCTATGTTAAAGGATTACCAGGATGCTAGGAAGAGGACCCCACAAGATATTCTGAACTCAACAAATTCTCAAAGGTGGGAAGTCTTTGTTGATGGGTCCCGAAATAAGGAAGGAGCGGGAATTGGCATTGTGATTACTGTACCAATGTGAGGACGAATGACACATTCATTTCGTCTTGAGTTTGAAGAACATACAAATAACATAGTAGAATATGAAGCTGTGGTTCATGCTCTAAAACTCATCATTGAGCTAGGAATCAGCAATGTTCGACTCACAAGTGATTCACAATTGATAATTCGACAAGTCGGATTAAAATATCAAACACTTGATGAAGATTTAGCACAATATAAAAACCTTGTTCAAACCTTAGCAAATCAAATCAAATCCCAAACATTATTTTTCGGCATCTGTACCGAGACAAAAATCGATATGCTGATGCACTGGTATTCATTTCCTCCATGGTAAACGATCCTAATATCAGAGCTATAAAAGTCGGAAGAATATATGAACCATCTATACAGATAAAAGCACTTAATAACATAGAAAAAGATGTGATAGAAGAAATTAATGATCCCGCAATACAAAATGCCGCACCTATGCCTCAACAAGTAGATGATCAACCAAATGAACCAGATTGGAGGATTCTGATTCATCAATATCTACAAGATAAAATATTGCCTTCAAATTCTAAAGAAGCGAGAAAAATTCAACTCAAATCGAATAATTACCAGCTTCGGGATGGTAAATCATTCCTCGGGCCATTATTCCGATGCTTATCACAAAAGGAAGGATTACGGATACTCAAAGAAATACATTATGGAGATGCGGGAAACCACAGTGGAAGACGTTCACTCGCATTAAAAGCTAAAATCCAAGGTTATTATTGGATATACATGCTTAAGGACTCAGAAAACAAGGTACGAAGGTGTGAAGAATGTCAACGATTCGCAAAGAAAATCAAAGCACCTGCCATAGAGCTTACTTCTATACTCAGTCCATGGCCATTTGCGAAATGGGAGGTAGATATTGTTGGTCCGCAAGTTGAAGGGACCACAAAGAGAAAATATTTAATTGTGGCCACCGATTATTTTACCAAGTGATAGAAGCTAAAGCATTAGCTCGAATCAGAGACATCGATGTGTTCACATTTTTATTTGAAAATATCATCTGCAGATTTGGGATTCCAGCAGCCATAGTTTCTGATAATGGAAAACAATTTCAAGGAAAAAACATTGATATGCTATTTGAAGCATTTAACATTCAGAAACACAAATCCACACCATTTTATCCCCAGAGTAATGGACAAGATGAATCCACAAATAAAACAATCGCAACAAATTTGAAGAAAACATTGGATGGACATTACAAACAATGGTGTGAACAATTGCATAACACATTATGGGCGTATCGTACCACAAGAAAAGAATCCACTGGAGAGTCACCATTCCTTCTTACCTACGGGACAGAAGCAGTTATACCAACAAAAGTCATTCTATCTACAACTAGAACAGAAACATGGGAGAAAAATCTAAATTCAGATTTAATGTTACCAAAGTTAGATGATTTAGAAGAAAAAGGAGAGGTGGCACTCCAGAAAATGGAAAATTATCAAAGAAGGTTGGCACGGGATTACCACAAAAAGGTCAAGTCACGAAACTTTGTCCAAGGACAATATGTTTTATGACAAATCACGGAATACCATCGGGACAAAAGTGCAGGGAAGTTCGCACCAACTTGGGATGGTTCGTACATAATACAAGCATCAGCGGGACAAGGATCATACTATCTTCGGAATATGCAAGGAGAAATCTTACAACATCCATGGAACGCATAATACTTAAAACTTTATTATCCATGATTAACAGTACAGCTATGGTGGCCAATACTGGAACACCTCATTCTGGAAAACGCTACGATTGGCGACATAATCAAAATTCAAATCCAGGAACACCTTATTCTGGAAAACGCTACGATTGGCGACATAATCAAAATTCAATTACTCCAAGAACACATCATTCTGGAAAACGCTACGATTGACGACATAATATAAATTCAAATCCAGGAACACCTTATTCTGGAAAACGCTACGATTGGCGACATAATCAAAATCAATTACTCCAGGAACACCTTATTCTGGAAAACGCTACATTGGCGACATAATCAAAACTCAAATCTAGGAATACCTTATTCTGGAAAACGCTACGATTGGCGACATAATCAAAATTCAATTACTCCAGGAACACATCATTCTGGAAAACGCTACGATTGGCGACATAATCAAAATTCAAATCCAGGAACACCTTATTCTGGAAAAAGCTACGATTGGCGACATAATCAAAATTCAATTATTCCAGGAACACCTCATTCTGGAAAACGCTACGATTGGCGACATAATCAAAATTCAATTCCAGGAACACCTAATTCTGGAAAACGCTACGATTTGCGACACAATTATGATTCAATTACTTCAGGAACATCATATTCTGGAAAACGCTTACGATTAGCGATACAATCGTAATATAAACAAAAAGGTAAATATCCTTATAGAATTTTAATAATTATGAGATTCTAATAAAGAATGACTAATTAATTTATGGTTATCATTTTCAGAGTACGTTCGGGACCAACCCTGTATCTTACCCCTGGCCCGGGTTTGTTTCGTATGTGTGGGATCTCGAATTACATGTTTTGAGGTATATGTACTTCGATCCATTGTACTCATGAAACAATATGATTAACCTAAAGATTTCGTAAATGTCATCTCTTATGCAGGAACAATATTAAAAGCATATCCAAGCACAATAGAAGAAAGTCACAAAATGAAGTTTCCAACTAAAGTATGTCAAAACTCAAGATACAAAAGGATCGATACATAAGAAAAGAGTATCAAAAGATGAAGCTATGAGCATTAGAACAAAGAACAAGTACAACTAGGCTTCGGAATTGGAGCATCGGGATGGTTGAGAAGGAACCTTCGGCACAGTAGCGCGACCATTCAATACAGAAGGATCGGCTTGAGCACGATCCAAGACAGCATTAAATGACATTGCAGTTTTTTCCTTGGCATCTTTTCTCACCCAACTTGTATAAGCACGCCCGTAATCAATTTCTGATTGAAGATCTTTAATTTTTTGCTGATATTTTTCTATTTGTTTACCCAAGCAGGATCTTTGATCTTTCTCAGCATTTAATTCCTTTAATAGCTCCTCAGATTTTGATTGCTCTTTTACAATTTTCTATTCACGAGCTTCGAGCTTAGAAGTCTCAACATTCAAATGAGATTGAAAATCCCGAAGCTTTATTACACTAAGATTTACGTTCTTTTCCGAAGTCTTCAACTCTTCGGTAATATTTGTTATCGTGTTATTCGCAACATTGAGTTCAGCTTCTGCTATTGTTACTCGTGCATTAGCTTCATTGACATTCTTTTCTAGCCCTGAAAACCAGAATAAGTATCAGATAAACCATATAATACCCTAAACAAAACAAGCATATAACTCAAGCATATACCTCTAGCTATAGACTTAAACTCTGCTTCTTTAAGAGTTAAAGTTTTCAGAGCTTCCTGATATTTCGATTCAGCTCTACTGCGTCTCCAAGTATTCAACTCAATACTATCGGACAACTGTGCTAATTTCCCTTTAACCAATTCCATTTCCATATTTACTTCTTTTGCATGATTTTTCAACTGAATCATCCTACGCTCGAACTTATAGAGGTACGAACCCAAAATAGGTACGAACTAAGGGGCAAGGAACGAACCTTGATTCTGACTTTGAAGCCTTTGATTTTGATCCTCAAAATTTTAAAGTTGTTGTTGTTGCTATTGTTCTTGTTGAAGTTGTTGTTGAAGATAGTTGTTTTGTTGCTTGAGATTTTTATTTTCTTGCTGCAAATCATCATTTCTGCGCTTCACCCTCTCTGCTTCGTTCTTGAACAATAGCTCCATCATTGTGGCTCGATCTTTATAAAACCTATACGAAGCGAATAGGCAATCGGTGCCATATTTAAGCTGAGCAAGAGCTTGCTGCGGGAAAGAATATGATGGACCCTCTGCAATAGCCAGAACTTCATTTAAAAAAGAATGAGGATTTAGTGGGAACGATTGATCGTAGCATTCGCTTTCGAACCAGGCGTCCCGAGCATCCTCCAGTGGAACATCACCAAGTGAACTCCGCAACCTAGACATCGAAGAACTATCAGATTTCAATGAATCGGGGCATGCGGAAGTATTCAGAAGTCCTTTAGAAAGAAACCACTTGAAAGCTTATTCCTCATCACCAGCAAGGTTGATTCCTTCATTAATTCTCATATTTAGATCCACTTCAGAGAAGGACCTTTGAGCAGAAGGTTCAGCATCAGCCATGTCAACATCTGCCCTATCAGCATTAGTGGAAGAACGAACCAATGTCCCGATGGGTGCATTTGATTCATGAATGACTCCAGAAGCATTTTTATCTACAAGGAGGTTCGGGACATTAGGGACATCTGTAAATGAAGTACTAGGAGCTATGTTTTCAACATCCGCTTCTTCAGTAACTTCATTTGTCTTTTCTTCTACAATAACATCAACAACAACATTTTCTTCTTCAATATTTTCTTCAAAAATAACAACATCATTCACTTCTTCAAATTTTCCTCTTCAACAGCAATATCATCTGCTTCTTCTTGAGGTAATCCAGTAAAAACTGTCATTGTACCACTATTTGAAGCGATTGGCTCTATGTCGAAGTCAAAAGGAAGGGGAGAAAAGGAATCAAAGAAGCCGGTAGGAGCAGCAGTAGTAGGAAAAACTTCAGAAATAGATTGAGCTATTGGAGGCTGGTCCGAAGAAATAATTGGCTTCCCCACGCTAACAGGAACAACATCAATGATGACGGGCTGTCCCAAAACTTCTGCTTGGACCGAACCTTCAACTTTCTGTCCCGCAGCTAAGATAAGAGCGGAACTGTTATTCCCTTCAACGAAGAAATCTCTAATCTCCCCTTCTTCTACTTCAGAAGGGTACAACGGTCTTTTTGGTTTCTTTTTCTTCTTCTCAGGGAGAACCAATTTTTGTTTCCCCTTACCTTCAATAACTTTTTCCTCAACTCTTTGCCTACCTTCAACGATATGAATACCGAGGCTTGGGCGAGGAGGAGGAACTTCAGTTTGAAGTTCAGAATCGGGTTCAACCTGAAGCACAAACATTTGTCCCGTAAGAAAAAATTCAATGGTAGTTCAGGACAATACTAAAAGAAAGAAGAGTACGAACCTTATATTCAAACTTGTAGTCATCAAAATTTAACCGGCAAGGAAAATAGCCTGGGAAACGTTTACGAACCCTTTGAATTTCATCTTTGGAGATGTTACCAAAAAGCAAATGACCTTCAATTATAATTGGAGTGCGATACCATTTATAGTCATGATCTTGACGAATTCTTTCTTTTGTAGGAAAATCAATTTTGATAAATGGAATAAACTTGATTTTTGGATCGTCAACCTCATATAATAAGGGAAATCCCGTAAGACACTTACGAACATGGATAACGCTCCACTTCACAAAATTCCTGATACTGACACCATCACCGTATGTAGAATGAAAATTTTCAACTGTATAATTTTCACGTTCTGAAAAATTTAGAACGTAACAAGTAAGATTAGTTCGCCCTTCACTTCGGAGGCTACACTCATCAAGGATACGCCACCAATTTCCATTATACTGTGTAATGGATCGAACTTGACCATGAGGAGAAACACCGCGAGATGCAAGAATTTCAAATTGGAAAGGATTTTTTTCTTCATATAGTGGGAGACGAAGTCCGGCCTCTAAAGCACCAGCTGAAATTAATAAACTATGGAAAGAATAGTTAAAGCTCTGAATTGCTCCTAAAGTCAGTACATCATTATTTTTGTCATACAATGAGACTTTAAATCCCTCAAGAACATGTCTTCTCTTAAAATCCTCAATATTCATCGACCGATAACTATAAGTGGCATGAGCCCGCTTATTTCTGGGGGAAGGATTAGCAGTTATAGAAGCATCAGGAGCTGGGTTATGAACAGACCGAGACACAGCATATCTAGAAGAAGGAATTATTGAAGGTCTTCCGGTTTCTTGGTGATCACCAGCAGCATTGGGATTTCTGGAAGACATAATGTTTTTATCTGAAAAGAAAATTTCAAAGGATCAATGTATGAAGGAATCATCATAGATCATAAAGAAACAATCATAAAAATCAAAAACAATTATCAGTTCAATCATATATGCTAAAAGCTAATCATGGTTAAATATCAAAGTAAGATACTAGAGGTTAAAATCCTCAATATACATGGAAAAAGAAGATAAAAAATTACTTGATCAAAAGTAGAATAAATGTGATTGATGCTAAAAGCTCTTGAACAGTTGGGAGAACGAAAGTATTTGAAAAGTTCAAGGAAGATAAAGAGCAGCAACTTTAAGAGGTAAAGACAGAGGTAGAAAAGACTGCATCTTACTTAAAGAAAAGAATAAAAACCGTCACAATTTGGAAAGGTATTAATTCAGGCAAAGATTTGATTTCCTCGAAAAATGGTAACTGACACAAACGTGATAATAGAAGTTACTGCCTGCGAAAAACTCGCATAACGTGCGAAAAGAAGTAATGGTAAAACAAAAGGTAATAAGTATTCTTCTAATTTTTCCAAAACCTTGGATCGACCGTTGAAAGTTTTTGAAAATAGAAGAAAAAGGGGGCAAGTTGTTAGGAAATAAAAGGAGGACGACACGTGTAAGATGATTAAGGAAAGAAGAAGTGGTTCTAAGAAGAACGAGAAGCACACAATCAAAGCCGTATGAAAGGATCGAGTAAATGATAGATGTGAAAGACTGAATATATCCCTGTATGATTGACACATAAGATCGGGAAAGTAGTATCACACTGATCGAAACAGATAGCATTAAATGCTTATTGAACATGAGAGTAAGAGTAATAAATGAACATGGAACGGGAAAGTAAGTGTAATAAATGAATCTGGAACGAGAAAGTAAAGGCAATAATTACTTTTATTACTTTAACCACATGATTGACACCTATGATCGGGACAAAGATGATTCTCAAAGAACGAAGAATACGTGTTAATCATATAAGGTAACGGACCAAAAAGGTGAAGAGCATGACCTGTCAACCATATAATCATCCCGAACTAAAGATAATAAGGAGCACGAAAGGAGGTATCGGGACAAGAAGGACCCATTAGATGATCTATAAATAGAGGAGATCATTCAACAGAGAAGGGGTCGGTCAATTGAAAGAAGAATAGGCTAAGGAAGAGTAATCAGAGAAGAAAGAAAAAGATCATTAGGTATGTTCATTGAGTAAGATACTATTTAAAAGTTTCACTATCATGATTCATCTTCTATACTTAAAAAGATTATGAATTAGATACTGTATTTTATCAAATCATTGGTTGTTCATGTCAATGGGAATTTTGGCATAAACAATTTTGTAAATAAATGGTAATTGAAACCTTTCTAATTAATTGATTTTAAAGAGGATTCTGTGTATAAAAATATTAGTTAAAATCTTTCTATTTACTGTATATTATCAAATCATTGGTTGTTCATGTCAATGGGAATTTTGGCATAAACAAATCACTTGCTAAAGTCATATTTCAAAATACGTTAAGACTTAGATTATAGGGGTTTAAGATGGAATACTTTAAGTTAACTCTGAATTATCATTAGTCCAAACAACGAAATTTAGGATGGACGAAATCCGTCAAATTTAGGGGTTATAAGACAGATATCATCAGTCTTAAATTCGTCTATTTTTGGTGTTCTATTTCTTATAAGACAGTTCGTTTTCGTCAAAAAAAGAACAACTCATATCTTTTGTCCTAAAATAACAACTGATGTTGTTGTCGAACATTCTTAATTAGAAATTCAACAGTTCCAGCCTAAGCTGATTCAGCTGAGTCGATATGAATATTAGTTTTGCTTTTATATTTTATTATTTTCCATTTTTCTCTCATTTTTTTAATATTATTATTATTATTATTTGGATTAATACTTAAGACCATATATCATCCGTAATTTTCTTAACAAATGCAACCCATTTTATTAAAATTAACTTGAATTTCAGTAACAACTTGACAAACCAAACATATCAAGTTCAAGAACAGAAGCTATATATTCCGTTCATGTTCAGAATAGCAAAGAAGAAGTACAAAATAAAAACAACCACTACAAAAAAAAATGGGTTTAAGAGACTACTCGTTTTAAGTCGCTTAAAGCCCCTTTTAAGTCGCTATAACCGTTATAGCGACTAAAAAAGGCACTCGCTCTGTTGGTTGTCCAAAGCCATGTATGTCAAAGCCTTGAGCGACCATGCAATCGCTCTAGTAATAAACCAACTAACCTAAAGCGAGTATTTTTCTCATTGCTTAACATTTAGACCAACTAACATGGAGCAAGAAAAATTGTGATCGCTTAACATCTAGAAAAATCAATATAGCAAGTAAAATATCAATCGCTTCAGATATACCAATCATTCTAAAGCAAGTAAATTACTTAGTTGATAGATACATGGAGCAACTCGACCTAAATTTGCTTGGTTAAGGTTTTAAGCGATCAAATTGTTTTGCTCGCTAAAAGCGATTTCTAATTTTTATTGGTCTGAAGTTGGTTGCTCAAGCTTTTGAGGTAGAAAAGTTTTTACTCAAGTTGATTGCTTAAAGTTTTAAGTTTTTTTGCTCGCTAAAAATAATTTCTAATTTCTGATTAGTTGGAAGATACATGGAACTTAACCTATGTTGCTTGATTAAGGTTTTAAGCAACCAAATAATTTTGTTTGCTAAAAGTGATTTCTGATTTTAATTGATCTAAAGTCGATTGCTTAGGCTTTTAAACTAGTGAAGTTTTACTCAACTTGGCTGCTTAAAATTTTAAGCTATCAAACTATTTTGGAATTCCGATTTTAATTGGCCTAAAGTTGGTTGCTTAAGTTTTGAAGGTACCAAATTTTTTGCTCGTTTAATTTAGATAATCACAGAATGTAATTGTAATTAAAAAAGTTAGCAA
Source organism: Papaver californicum (assembly GCA_023531435.1). Taxonomy (NCBI): domain Eukaryota; kingdom Viridiplantae; phylum Streptophyta; class Magnoliopsida; order Ranunculales; family Papaveraceae; genus Papaver; species Papaver californicum. The sequence goes on from JAJJMC010002750.1 coordinate 625,302, forward strand.
TAATTAAGATTATATTATTAAAATGATAACTTCTAATTAAAATTAGATAATTACAAATATACTAAAGATTTACAATACTTGGTCAGAGACCCCTCGTTCAAACTCCCATCACAATAAACTTCTCCCCAAACATATACATCCCCTAAAGATTCTATACTTGTCCACTACCTTGACTTGAATAGCTAGGAGCTGCACTTGAAACACTAATCCGGAAACCACCATCTATATTACTTGGTCTTTGCATATTTGCGCGATCTGACCGACCCAACATCTGAGCATATCAAATTCAAAGGATTTTCACAGGGAAGAGTTGAAGAAACTTTTAATGCTGCACCAAATAAAAGGCCACCTTCTTGAAACTGAAAGTTTGCACACAAAGAAATGGATTAAATTATTGAAGCAGATGTATCTCAATCAATCAGTAACCAAATGAGCTCTCTACATGAAAAATAAGATATTTGGAATGAGAACTAACTTCCTACTTTGCTGGCCTGTGGATATCAATTCCTTTAGACCCGCAAACCACACCTCTGCTTCAGCTTTTTCCTTGCATATCTATGGAGTAAGAATAACTGGATGTTAGAGTAAGATATTGAATATAGAGCGCAGTTTTATTTGAATGATGCAATATTGACAAAAGAACATAGCCTAATTCAGTTTACTAACCAGATCAAGAGATCTTTCACTGTTTTTAAAACGATAAATATTCCTTTTCAGCCTGTAGGTATCATCAAAGAAACATAAGTATACAAATACCTACATTAGTCAAAAGAGGTATAAAAATTAAATTGTGTTGGTCTTGTCAAAAACATGGACTAGTAAAGTCAAATAAAGAGTGTTGACATAAGCAAGCCAAATGTGGTACTGTAAAAAATCAAGAGAATGCTTCACATTTCTCTTCCCAGCAATAATCGTGAGACGGAAGATAACTTCAAATTTCGTTCTTCTCCACGTGAGTACCAAATGAGTGTTGCCTCATCCTGATAATAACTTGGTTTTATAAGAACTGGCACATACAGTTATAAAAAAAAATAACAACTACGTTTCTATCCTAACTCCCCAAGAGATTGAAGTAGCCATACTACGCAACATAACAATGCAAAAAATTGATAGGTGAAGTAATAACGGTTTAGCTATGAAAGAAACATGATGCCTAAAATCGATTTTGACTCTCCATTGCATAATAAGGTGTAAAGTGAACAACATAAATGCCTCAGAGATAGGTAATTATATAAACAGTATTACTTCCAGGGGATTTTCTGAATGGACAAAATTTAGGCTTCCCTTTACGAGCTTAGGGAAGAGGCATTTGCAAAATGCAGGGAGCTTTTCAGGTGTTAGTATAGGGCCAGAAGTATCAAATATTGCCGCAAAAGGAAATGTTTAAAGTAAATCTGAATTCCAATTAGACAGAAGACTACGACATCAATAAGTTCACTAATAATTTTCACATGGATTCACTGTATATATTAAGAAAACATAAATTTCTTGTATAGATCTAACTAAACACCGATTACGAACGCTGAAATATATCTGAACTATAGTTAGATGAAGCTGACTTTAGCAAAAGAAAAAATGAAAAAGAAAAATTATTAGAAAAACAAACAAACCCCTGTGAGAAATCAGTTTATGAAAGAAAAATCTTGAAAAGAAAAACAACATTAACATTTAGCACTCGGGCTAATAATCACAATTTAACTGGAAGTGTTGAACATAGCTACAGATTCAACAATCGGGGAAAATACTTAATAGTTCTAGCATAAAAACTTAATCTAATAAAATAATAAAATCCATATTTATCAAACAATGATAATCTTACTGTTATTTGCTAAACCATCTGAAGTAATGAACTTACAACAAATCTAAGCAAAATCACCGATTAAAACCTAGCTTTATCAAATAAGAGCATGCTATTAACCTTTGCTCCACTTATGTACAAATCAAAAAACAGATAAACCCATTAAGAAATCTAAGAGATCGAGCAGGAGATCGAGCAGGAGAAGATCGAGCAAAAGAAAGTGGGAAGTTAGAGAGCTTGCACCGCTCCAGAGAGGCGGAAGAATCTTGAGAACAAATATGAGAGAAAGTGAAGTGAGTGAGTGAAACATTTTAGGGTTTTGATTAAGAGATCATGCGGTAGATCTTGGTTTAAGATTAAGTCATACGGATGGAGAAAATTTTGGACGTTAGATATTTGTTTAGGGCTTTTCATACGGATTAAGGTAAGTGTGAAGATCATTGAATTCACCTTGTAAAATGGACGGTAGATTTTTAATCTTCATTCAACATTACAAAATTATCGTTAGATTAATTATCCATAAATTCAACCATAATATCACTAGATCATATTTTATTTGATTTATTATCTAAAAATTCAAGCTAATTAAATCTAAATTATTTAATTTTATCAAAATTACTAGATCATACTCAATTTCATTAGATTGTAGTTAGTACGACTGATTATTGATGATTTGCACAACTAAATGCAGCTTATTCAGCTAAGATCTCGATGCGTAAATAAAAACCTAAAATAATATGATCCCAAACCATGAAGGAACAACATTCTCATTTATTAATTTAGTGAAAGATATGTTTGATGTTATTATTGGGGTTCTTAGTTTGTCATTTGTTTAACGAGTTAGGGGAAGAGGTTACTAAGGATAATAAGGAGTACATGAACCCTGATCCCTGAACCCTCAACCCATCATGTTCGTCTTGTACACCTTATTATCCTTAGTGTTTAACGACTCTTATGTGTTCAGGACACAGGTTTAGAGTACCCTGAACCCTGAACCCTGAACCCCGAACCCTCAACCCGTCATTTTTGTCTTGTACACCTCATATATTTTTTGTTATTAGGTAAAGCTTAACTTTATACAAGAAATTAAGCTACATCTCAACAAATTTTAATTGAACATCGTTTGAGGGTATGTAGGTTAACTGTTTCCATAAGCTGAACACCAGAGTCAGTAATGAGTTTTGGGTGTTAACTTTTTATCATGTGTGTAGGTTCTATTTGATTTGGTAGTTAACTTTTGGTGTTTTTTATTTATTTAGTTTAATTTTCAAAATCAATGTTATGGTTCTGGTACTAGAAAGGTAATTTAGAGTCTATGTCTTTCTTGATTATTAGTGTTTGGTGATGTTTGTTTTTTTTTTCCTAAAAATGATGCTTATTACACGATTATTGTCTCTACTAGATGCGAACTAATGTGTGTTTTCTTTGTTTGTTCACTGCTAGGTTTTGCGTAGATCTGGAGCTGGAGATGGCTTTGATGTCTAAGTCAGGCATCAAGATTAGTAATCCAGAGTATAACAATGCCAGGCATTATCAGGTGGAGAGGATGCATTTTTCATCAAAAATCCAATTTTTTCCTATTTACGTATTTCTGTCTTCTTTCTCTCTTTATTTAGTTTGCTATTAGAGTTCTAAATAGTATATGATTGTTGTTGTAGGAGTTACTAGAAGACCATCTATAAATTCAGTTGGAATTCGCAAACATCTTGATATAAATTTTCCATCACTTTTATTTGTTTTGATTTTTAATAACTAAATTCCGTTTTTTATGAGCCTGATTTCTTTTGTAAAGTAAATTTCTTTAGAGTTTTCAGTTTTTATGCTTCTTATATTGGATTTTATGTAGTTTTAAAACATGTTTTGTTGTTAATCTCAATTTATATTTCAGTTTTCTTCATATCTGGTTCCATCGATTTTCTAGGGTTTAATTTATTTGTTTTGGTATTTCTGAATAGATAAAGATTATTTGAAGATTGGGTTTTGATTAATTTTCAGTTTAAGTTTTATCTTTAGGGTATTTTCTATTCCAGGTTCTTTGTGGCTGTCCATTTCCTGAACATTCATGCTTGTTAATAAATTCATTGTCATAGAAAACAACACCAGAGTGGTATTCCGTAGATTCTGGTCTAATTGAATCAGCACTTAGATATGTATACTCTTCACCAGGTATACGTGATAGGATGTTTCTCATGTAGTGTACCTGGATTGCTCACAATTTTTTTTAAGAGTTCCCATTTTAAAAGAACAAAAATTTATTAAAAACATATTACTCAGGAAAGGATTTGATTTCTAATCAGTTCCACTATGTCCAATTTGGAAATCTGTATATCTTAATGAGAAGATTTTATTAGTTGGTGATTGTTGTAATTGTTCACACTCGACCTATTTATGTTCATCCTGTGCACTAAAACCATATTTAAGGATGTATTTATATGTCCTATCTGTTTGGAGATGGAGTAACTGGAATCTCATGGGGAACAACCATTGAAACTAAAAAATAGATGGAAGTTTTAAGTTTTTTATTTAATAGTTTTGACATATATAATGTATGTTGTGATTACATCTAACCACCTTGGTGTCTGTTTTCATAATTCGTGGTTGTTTTGTATATAATCTACATAGTAACCATTGTTGATATTCTATAGATATCGCCATATCGGAAGTTCCTAGTTTGTTGGATGAAGGATCTACTGTAGTGAAGAGGAACACTTTGAATCATAAACAAGAAAGCCAGGCACATCCTTGCGCAGGTTGTTGCTCCTGAAGAGTTAAGGTCCTACATCGGATACGTACAGTTCTAATGTGGACATAGTTTTTCCTTGAAGCAACTTGAACATTATATAAATGATGTGTTGCTTTTGTTTTGCTAAATCTGATTGTTGTTTTCTATTTTCAGTACCCCAAAAAAATATACTGGGAAGTGTTGTTTTTGGCGAAACGACACAGAGATTAGAGTTTTATGTACATTTGTCTTTTATTTTCGTTTTTTTATCAATCAGAAAACGGGGTCTCCGTAAATGAAAAATCAAAGTTTGTTTGTTCCTTGATTGTCTCAGTTTCCTGTACTTTTTGGTTTTTTAGGTGTCATCTAGAGTTAAATCATCAAGATTCTTCATCCCAGACTTAAAAAAAGCTCTGATTCAGCAATCATAAGAAACTAATCGAAGTCCCAAAACAAATGAACACTTAGCTCTTGTCACCAACTCTCTATTTGTGGGTCGGCTTTGCTTAATCTCCCTGTCTATCTCAACTCTCATCTGGCGGACAACAATAGTAGGCTAGACATGAAAAATTCATCCTTTAATTCGTTTGAAATATTCACCACCTCATAGTGAGCATTTTGAGTTGTGTAAACCCAGCCGAAAGGATTTTTCATGTAAACTTTACTACAATCCAACTTTTAGGTCGTACAAGTTTCAAAGAGCTCTGTATTTGTCATGCTTGATCTTATTTTCGAGCATTTTGAAATCCTCCATTTCAAGTGATTGCATAAACAAGTCAATGAACAGCAGGGGGAGCAAATTATGTTTATGCTCCATACAAGAGCAGTTGGAATTAAGACCATGATTCACGAATAACCTCCTCTAATTCCTGCATAACCATCCATACAAGAGCCATCGTTGTTCAATTTATAGAAGTCATTCATGGATTAAGTCAAGGGAACAAAACCTCGAAAAAATTATATTAAAAGATAAAATATATAGAACTGATAAACACACTGAAACAAAATAAAGATAACCAAATTATAGTCAATTTAGTCGACTCATGTATATTTTCTTTTTCAATTTGTGCATCCAAACATTTTCTCATAGTGAATGAAAACAATGATTTGAACAAGTTTTCATGTTTCTATTAAACAAATCCTAATATGATTGTTAGATATTAATTAAGTTCTCAAATGTACTTTAAAAACTGATTTTTTTTTAAATGATCGTAGCGGCTTAAACTTGGTTGCTGAGAGAGGTTTTACCAAGTAATTCATTTTTTAACATGTGGTGGTGGCTTAAACTTAGTTGCTGAGAGAGGTTTGAGCAACCAATTCATTTTCTGATGCTACGAGTCTGTGCCTCAAAGTGAATAGCTACATGATCACTTTTTTAGATGCTATAAGTTACTTGAAAAACGAATCTAGCAATTGAACATATTTGGTCGTGGCTCAAACTTAGTTGCTGAGAGAGGTTTGAGCAACCAATTTATTTTGTTGTTGCTACGAGTCGGTGCCTCAAAGTGAATAGCTACATGATCAACTTTTAGTTGCTATAAATTACTTGAACAAAGGATCTAGCGATTAAATGTATTTTTTCGTTGCTAAATAATAGTGGACACATGTTTATTGCCGCTAAAATTTTTGCCAGTTGCAACTTTAGACGCTTAAACTATTTAAACGACTAAATTTCCGAGCTCTTGCTAAGATTTTAGACGCTTAAATCCGTTTTTCTTGTAGTGAGCTTGATTTAATTTAATTTCAAGTGCAGAGTTACATATTTTTGTAAACACAACTCCAGATTGCTATTACTGATTTTATCTATAAGGATTCCATAATTTTTCATCATTTTGCGGCGCACTAAAGTTAACATCTCCTAGGCACATCTGCTTTCTTCTTTAAAATTCTCAAGACGTATCCAGCCGCTAGACCTTGCCCATAATCAAAACAAAACAATAGGTTCACTTGTCATCAACTGTTCAAGCATACACCACAAGAAAAATATGAGCATCAGATTATGGGCCACATAAAAGAAATGTGGCACAGCATATCAATATCGTAAACTTGCCAAATCACAAATCTGTCATGAATAGAATGTTACAAGGATGATTCTGATGTACATGACGGTTTGAAGTGAACTATACAACTAACCTTGTGCATCGCTCGTGAGAGCAGTGACTGGCACCCTACAGGGTCGTCCACATATAACAAGCTCCAACTTTCCGTTTGATATAGATAATGCCACCATTAAATGGGTGAATGCCTGTACAACATGCGCCTGTGGCAAGGACATATAAGTACATGTGGCAAGGACATACAAGTACCTGAACGCCTGTACAACATGCGCCTGAACGCCTTTTGCAAGTATTAGCTGTACAAAGCCACCGGATTGAGCTGTCAGCACTGTGCATTGTCAGCAGAACACATGGGATGTCATACGCATGGGTTAACTTTCTTGTATATATATACGTGATTGTACAGACTGATTCATAATGAAAATTGATTAAAAATATCAGAGAGAAATATTTGTCTTCTCTCTCAGTCTCATTATGGTATCAGAGCGGTTCACCTAGGGAACACGCTAAAACTTCTTGATTAAAATCAAGTCATACTTCTCAGAGATTCATCATAAATTTTCTTGTTCTTGATTGCTGAAGCTATTAATGAGTATTTCTTGTAATTAAGTACAGTCGTTCTTGATCTATTCTTCTGTCAGAAAAACACTTCATGTTCCCGATCCCTGAAGCCATTAATGAGCATTTCTTGGAAATTATCAATTGTCATTTTCGATCTATTCAACTTTAAAGATTCAACAACAGTTTTAAAAGCTCAATAGTCAATACATCAGCAACTCTATATAACGAGACTCAACAACAAGAGGTGAGTTTCTTCGTTTACATTTCTTTCTTGTGTTTCATCAAGATCCAAATCCTTTCACTCTTAGATCTTTTTCTGGTTAGATATTCATTTTTTTTTCCTTACTGATCTTACAAATACAAACTAAATTTCTGGTTTTCTGGTATTAAGAGGATTAGATCTAATCTTAATAGTTTTACACAAGAAATATTTGTTTGTAATGATCCTGATCATCCCTGAGTTTCTCTCATCGTTGATTCCTCTGATTATTACATCTTCAATCAAGATTCTGATCAAAGTTTATCTTCTATTTTCAAGTTTCTTCGAGTTTTCTGATTCAATCATTTCATCATTCTTAGATTTTCAATGCACTTTTTAATCTCTGCTATTTTTCTCTAAAATCAAGAATCTGATCCAAATCTTTAATGATCGAAACCTTTCCATCTTCATCATTTTCTACTGCTGCTGCTTCAATGGATAATCCAACCTCAAATTCTCCATCTAAGGTACCCTTGAATCAGCTCACCAGTTTCGTTCAACTCAAACTAAAAGAAGAAAACTATATTACATGGAAGAACTTGATGAATCCTGTGATTCAAAAATTCAAGATCAAGAAATTTCTTGATGGATCATATCCTTGCCCTCCATAATTTACAATTTAGCGAAATCAACAAAATGGAATCGATAATCCACTATATACGGATTGGTTAGATGAAGATTCAACCATTATTATGTGGATTCACTCAACGATTTCAGAATCTGTGATTGCCTATTTTTCAAGATCTCAATCCTCTGCTAAACTATGGAAGAACATAGAAGACCGATTTGGTAGAGCTTCTTCTACTCATTCTATCCAGTTGAGAACCAAACTACTCTCAATCAAACAAGGTACAAAGTCTGTCTCCTCCTTAATCAATGAAATCAAATCTTTGACTGATCAATTGGCTGCTGCTGGAGAACTTGTATCGGACAAGGAATTAGTTGTTATAACACTAAAAGCCCTGAATGAAGAGTATGTTCCCTTCGCAACCTGTATGCGACATATGAATCCACCGATGTCATGCATTGAGCTACATAACAACCTTATCAGTGAGGAGTCTATCATTGTAATGACTGTAAACTCTATAGATCTAAGAAGCTACCATTTCAAATGTCAAGTTCTGTAGCTATCAAACCATTAGAATTACTACATACTGACCTCTGGGAACCATGTCATGTACCTTCTGTCTTTGGGAGTCATTATTATGCCAATGTAGTAGATGAATACAGTAAATTCTATTGGTTGCTTACATTGAATAATAAAGCTGAATTCAAACCTGCCTTTGTTTCATTAGTTACTAAACTAGAAAATTTATTATCTACTAATGCCATCACCATAAGGACAGACAGTGGTGGGGAATTCATAAATAAATTCTCACTAGACTTTTGTGCTTCAAAAGGAATTTCACACCAGCTAACTTGTCATCACACTCCGTTACAGAATGGAGTTGCTGAGGTAAAGCACAAACAACTCTTGGAAATTACAAGAACTTTCTTATGTCAGTCTACTATGCCTTCATGTTATTAGGTAGATGCTATACACACATCCAATTTTATTATCAATCGACTGCCAACGAAATCAATCAACTATCTGTCTCCATATGAACTTCTATTTGGAAAGGCTCTTATGTATGACCAGTTCAAGGTTTTTGGCTGCTCTTGTTTTCCGTGGTTGAAGCCGTACACAACCAACAAGCTGGAGAAAAGAAGCAAACATTGCATCTTTATTGGGTATAGTTCAAATCACAAGGGTTACCGATGTCTAGATCCAGTTGCTGGTACTGTTTACATTTCTCGCCATGTCCTTTTCGTTGAGACCACGTTCCCATATTCAATGCTTTCTTCTTCTACACATGATCCATCTTTATCGGCTATGTCATCTGTGCCTCCATCAACTTCGACAGATATTCAATCAGCTGTTCCTGTCTCTAGGCATGAACCAATAGCATTAATTCCGAACACTCATCTGATGCAGACAAGAGCCAAGACTGGTAACAGCAGGCCCAAAGCCTACTTCTCCACAAGATACCCATTGAGTATTGCTCTTTTGAGTCAAATTGCGTCAGTCCCCTCCTGTATAAGTACTGCACACAAAGAGCAAGTCTAGAAAGTGGCCACAAGCAATGAATATCAAGCCCTAATAGATGCAGGTACTTGGACTCTCATGGATAACCCAGGCCTTACTAACATAGTGGGTTGCAAATGGGTTTTCCGTGTCAAATACAATCCAGATGGGTCTATAGTAAGACACAAAGCCCAGTTAGTAGCAAAAGGCTACCATCAGCAACCAGGCCTTGATTATGAGGAAACTTTCAGCCCAGTTGCTAAGCCAACAACAATAAGAGTGGTATTATCTCTTGCGGTTCAATTCAATTGGAAAATTCATCAACTTAACGTTTCTAACACTTTTCTTCACGGTGAACTTAAAGAGGAAGTCTACATGGCTCAACCACCGGGCTACATTGATCCAGCTAGGCCCAAAGCTGTCTGTCTTCTACACAAAGCGATTTATGGGCTTAAGCAAGCACCCAGGGCTTGGTATGAGAAGTTAAGCAAAAGCCTGTTACAATTGAATTTTGTTAAATCCAAAGCAGACTCGTCTTTGTTTGTTCAACAAGTGGGCTCACTCATCACAGTTGTTTTAGTTTACGTTGACGATATAGTTCTAACAAGAAGCTCCGAGCAGCATTTGAAAAATGTGATTACGAAATTGCAAGTTATCTACCCAATCAAGGACTTGGGAAACTTGAACTACTTTCTGGGCCTACAGGTAAAACACACGGATGGCTCACTATTTCTTGGACAGGAGAAATACGTCGTGGATTTGCTCCTGAAGCATAAAATGGATGGCTGCAAACCTTGTCAAACACCACTGGCAGCGTCCTCTTCACTCAGTAAAGACTCCGACAAGCTGTTAACAAACCCAACAGTGTATCGCTCATTAGTTGGAGCTCTACAATACATTACTTGGACACGACCAGATGTTTCTTTCGCGGTGAACTTGGTTTGCAAGTTCATGCAACAGCCGAGAACACAGCATCTGGAGGCGGCTAAACGAATACTTCAGTACTTAAAAGGAACTATCCACCATGATATTTACGAAAGGAACAACATCTCTTACAGGGTACTCCGATGCGGACTAGGCAGTATCTATTGATGATCGGAGATCAACAGGAGGATACTACATTTTTCTGGGTTCAAACTTAATATCTTGGTCTTCTCAAAAGCAAACAACGGTTGCTCGATCAAGCACGGAAGCAAAGTATCACACCTTAGCTCATACAGCAGCAGAACTGGTATGGCTCTGTTTTCTTCTGCAAGATTTACATTTTCACCCAACAGGAGTACCGCGTATTGGATGCGACAACATCAGTTCGATTAGTTTAGCCTCTAATCAGGTGCAGCATTCACGCATGAAGCATGTTCACATTGATTATCACTTCGTGCGTGAGCTAGTTCAGGATCGAGCATTGGAAATCAACTATGTGCACACTCTTTAACAGTTGGTTGACATTTTCACAAGACCTCTCCCCACAGCCAGATTTGCAGCTCTTCGACACAAGCTCAAGATTGTTCCAACACCCATGAGCTTGAGGGGGGATATTAGCTGTACAAAGCCACCGGATTGAGCTGTCACTCTGAGCAGTCAGCACTGTGCATTGTCAGCAGAACACATGGGATGTCATACGCATGGGTTAACTTTCTTGTATATATATGTGATTGTACAGACTGATTCATAATGAAAATTGATTAAAAATATCAGAGAAAAATATTTGTCTTCTCTCTCAATCTCATTAGCAAGGACATACAAGTACATGTGGCAAGGACATACAAGTACCTGAACGCCTGTACAACATGCGCCTTACAGCAAGTTAGATATCGGGCTTACATAAAACCAATGAGATATATCTTCAAGTAAATGATATGAATGGCTCTCTGATAGTCCTGTATATGTGCCACACACAAGGAAACTCACATCTTAATATACCTGCAAGTGGCATCGATTGTCGTTTGGTCCAGTAGGAAAACGGGGATAGAGGTTAATCAACAAAGTAGCAATGGAACTGTTTGAAGTTGAAAAGGTCCACATTCCTCCACCAAGGATCAAGAAACCAATAGCTAAACTAACCTAAAAAAAATATTGAAAATATGCTGGATATAGAGAAACCAATAGCTAAACTAACCAATAGCTAAACTAACCTGAGTAGCCCTAAATTAAATTGTATACATCAAGATTTAAAGGCACTGTTTGAAGCCACTTGTGTTGAGTATGAAAATAAGCATTCGCTCCATTTTTTTAGCAAGCAAATCCATATATCTTTACCTGTTTTAGGTAAAACAACAAATCCTAAAGTTCCATCTATCTTTACCTGCTTTCGTAAGCCATGAAACTAGTATGCAGGTACCAGTAGTGAATTCTGGATCATTTTTTTTTGTTTCACAAATTAGGACAACAAAAAGGTATATTACAGAGCATATTCTTATACAGGTATATGTCAAGTTTCTACACATCGATTCCTATATCCAAAGCTGCAACATATTCCCAACTATGTCATGGTCGGTAATGCCTCAAAATTTAAAATCACTAACATAAAGAGATCAACAACAAAAATAATGAAGGGGAACTCGAGATGGATACCAGATTAAATTGAGAACTAGATACTGTAATTTATTAAGAGTTAATGGTAGTGTACCTCTTTGGAGAAATTCCTTTATGCTATTGTTCCTGTATATCTTCTTCAATCTTCTTCCTAAAATAAAAAACATGATAAGATCCAACCATTAGTAACTGCTATAAATGAATTCAACATATCAATAAACAACAAAGATTTATAAATAAGAAGAATCTGCAATTGGGAATATGATATACAATAAAGAAAAAAAAATCAACGAACAAAATCAATTTTTTTTTACCAAAGTCACAAGAATCTTCAATAACTCCATACACTTCCCAATCTTATCAAATTCTAAATTAAATCTTCAAAACCCTAATCTCGATTTCATCTCAGAAAAACCCTAGTTCTTCGATACATCATCAAAACAACTTTATAATTCTAATTCAACCACAACCCTTTCGTTCTTCATTCATCAACATCTAATTAAACCTATCAATTCCATAAAATCTTAAAATCCATTCGAAACCCTAATTTATATTCTCAGCCCTCAATCCCTAATTATTCACCTTCAAATACACCATGATATCATCTCCATCATCATTCATACATCTTCACTAATTGTTTCTCTTCAGTTTAATTCTCACTCTCACCTCACAAACCATTCTTAGAAGAAGAGAAAGAAGAGCGGAAGGAGAAGGAAAAGAAGAGAGAAAGTAATTTCTTTTCTCGATTTGGTTTGAGATAAACCAAATGAACTTTACTGAGGCACATACGGATCCTAAAATCGAAGGGGCGGATATTTTAGAATTTCTAGTTTCCAATTACAAGCCGTTAGATCTTATTTATCAATGAACCAAAATGCTTATTCATACACATACGGATCCTAAAACTGAAGGGGTGGAAACTTGAAACAATAGGCGCAAATACAAACGAAACAACAGATAATAACCGTTGTATCTCGCATACAAAATATTTGACGAATCTAAACATTACAGACTGAGAGTATAAGTCCTTTTCCCCGCACCCCAAGTGTCCTGAATACCGTGTTTTGGACTAGTGTATTGAAGACGGAAACTTAAGATTACACGAAGATATCATTCGTCATAAAAGTTAGTATATGAAGATTTGAATTCCTTCCTATGATTATCACCTTATATATCTATCCATTTAACTTTGAAAGAAACAAAGTATTGAAGATATTGACTTTAGTACGAAAGACTTGATCATGACTGTATGGTATTCGGAAATAAGCTTGCTAAAGCTTTCAAAAAACCCATGGTCGATCAACATATTATGTAACTATGATGTCACTTAGTCCTCACCGTTAATGTTTCGAGAACAAGATGTAATTTACTGTTAAGCTTTTGCAAATAGATACTCTATTTCGGAAACAATACAGTTAGTCCAAAATATGTGCTCACTGCCAAGGTTTTGGAAATTTAATCTTTCAGTTTTCAAAAACTAGAAAGTAACGATGGTTTTACTGCTCGCTGCGAAGGTTTCGAAAATATATGCTCGCTGCTAGGTATCGATTTTCCATGGACGGGAGAATAGTAAACATCATCGACCAGCAACACAAACATCACACCATTATAACATAAATTACAAAAAGACCATAGATATCAAATAAATAAAAAAAATGACATAATCTAAACCCTGAATACAACCAAAAAGTTCAATAAAATTAACAACTAATAGATCAAATAGTAAAAAATAAATTTGAAATCAGTACATTTCTTATATTAAATTATGCTTCGAATTAATTAATAAAATCGGCTAGATATATTAATTCAAAAAAAATTCCTCAATACAACTTTTCTAAGTAATACTCCCTCTGTTTTATAAAAACTAAACTATTTATTTTAAAATTTTATTTCATAAAAGTTGATATTTATTATTAGACAAGGCAACATTCTTAAAATTATCATTTTTATTAATTATTATTACTATAATTTTTAGTATAAGAAATATGTAGAATTTAATATTTATGTTTATATTCGTTATGTAGGTGTTTTAAAATACTTTCCAACGATGTAAAATTTATAAACATCCCTGCCATAATTTGAGAGGTATGTCTCCTTCTTTTTTCCACAAGGATACATAAAAGTACCATAGATATCAAATAAATAAGAATCACATAATCTAATCTTAGGCCACGACTAATCCTAATCTTAGGCCCGATTAACCCTAAAAGCAGAAGAAGCCAATCTTCTTAACTTAACCATGTTAGGACTAGGGTTTTTAATGGATCCGGTTCTTTCAGAGTACCATGAGATCCGAAACCAGACTCGTCTAAAAAAATCCGATTTGATTTCTAACGGTTTCGGGTCTACGTCTTAATTTGATGGACATGGTAAAAAAGGCAAGTATCGGTAAGGTCCGGGTACCTGTTCAGTGTTTGAATAATAAGCAAATTCATTTTAAAAATTGTTAATCTTATTTATTTTGGTTTAAATCTAATACTCCCTCTGTTTCAGCAAAAGTGATAGTAACACTTTTGTTGAAACAAAAGGAGTATATGTTTACATAAAATTATTGTCAATCCTTTATTAAAGTTAAAACTAGATACCTTCTTTGTATTTTAACTAAAAAATACAAAAAAATTAGTAAATATACGAATACCCGATACCCGCTGAGTACTCGTTTTGTAGAACCGATAAGTACCTGAAATCTTATTTGTTCTAAATGGGTCTACCCACCGAGTACCATATTTATTAATGAGTCCAATATTGGGACCAAAACTTAAATTACCCAATTCTGGTTAGGTTTCGGGTAATCGGGTGTCGTTGACTGTCCTAACTAGGATCGTAAACCCCAACTAACACTAAAAGCCAGCTAATTGCAAAAAAGTTGAACCCCGATCTTAGGCCAAGGGAATACCCAGTATACCTCTAAACTAAGACTTGAAATCTAATTATGTGCACACTAGAGTGTAAATTTCATACTGTCTTTTTTCATTATTATTTATTTAAGGCGTCATACCAGATAAGTTGGGTTATTTCAGTGATATATTCATGTATTCATGAATCATCTGTTGCAAGGACTTGATTTTGGAATGTTCTTCTCTTGCAGTTGCAGATTGCTTTTGTTGCTTGTGGAGTTTGAGTTGTGAACTGATCAAGAATGGCAATTAGCAAAATCTCAAATAATAAGAACCTTCTTCCGGTAATAAGGACAGTACACATTTCACACCTAGAGTTAAAAGGCAAAAGATGGGACATACGAGGTGAGGATTCCCCGGTTAAGAGTCACTTCAAATGGGTTACATCATATGGTCTCAGGGGACCATGGGGAAGGTTTCTCACTATCCCTCCCTATCTACCATCGGATTCTCAGAGTAAGATCATTGATTAGGCCGAGATCTATTTTAATTAGAGAAATTAAAACAAACAAATATTGAGAACAAAGAAAATTAAAAGAGGAAAAAATAGAAAACTTATTATACCGATTAATGGGTTGATGGATCTTCTGCAAGCATCATGTTCAAACAATAAGATGTTCCACAGGACCACACACTTAGGGAATCCCAACTATCTGAATTAATGATGTAGCCTTTGAACAGGTGGTATCATGGGCGGAGCCAAATATCTTTCTATGCAAAAGTAACATAATAAATAAATAAAAAAATAGGAAATCTAACTTTATTTAAAAAATAGGTAAAATTAGGTTTGGAAGCCTTTGATATGAATAACAATTGTATATCCTTATTATACACTGATTCCGCATCTGAGTGATATGTATATGAGATTTGTCATGCCATTAGAGGCGAAATCTTTCTCTAGCACACCTGCCATGTAGTTTCAAGACGTCTCCGAAATTTTATTGCATACTTGTATTATTCGTTTTTGATTTGATATTTTAATATCTCAAACAATAATATTGTTGTAGTATAGTGGTAAGTATTTCTGCCTATTATGCAGTTTATCGGGTTCGATCCCGGCAACGTCGTTTTTTGTTTTCAACAAATGCATTTTATGGCAATTGTATGTAGTTTACTTACACTGTATACACCTATTTGTTGATTTAGTATACATTTTATTCAACCGATAATCTTACGTTAGACATGAGTTCCACCTCAGGTAATTGGTATAAAATTCACATTGAACGACCTCCATCCCTCTCCAGGTAAATTGAAGCTCAACTTAGGTAACCGGTTCTACTTTTTTTCCTTGGAGGTTTGTTCTTTGCGCACCATAAGGCAGCCACGAACAGCAGAGTAAGGTGTTCCTGTGAGGGAGCTGGTGAGGTTACTGCAGCAATATCTAATCTTAAAAATTGCAGATAGCAACACCATCTGGTAAAAAAAAACACTAGCGGAACTTAAAAAAATATAAAAATATTGAATTATTTGTGTTTAGGTCTGAAGGTTTTGTGCGTTTTAATGTTTGAGTCCTAAATTTGCCTAATTTAATGTTTGGGTCCTAGACGCGTCAGTTAGTAACTTGATAGTGTCTAATGGAGCTAGTTTTTTATATGGGTTCACATCATTCATAAACAACTAAATCATGTGTATCGAAATGAGTTAATTTAGTTTGACTAACGGATTTGAGACTAAAACGTACTAAAACTTGAGACCCAAACGCAAAATAGTTCAAATTTTTTAAAAGATGAAATAAAATAAAATATTTATAAAGATAATAACATAATTTAAATAAGTAAAGAGTAACCTAGTCTTTTTAGTAACACTAAAACATCCCTTATCACCAAACAATGGATGGACTAGTCATTTAACGGTCCCCAAATTTTCTTTTGTTATTTATTAAACCCCATTACAGCCTAACTGTTTACAATTGATTTCCAATTACAGACTAATTCCGTAAACATGCCGAACTTAAACCAATTTGGTTTCTGCCCCGATAAGAATATGGGGCTTTTCACTTCGTTAATAAGTGTATCATCCACATCTCTTCCTATTTTATGCGCCATTGCCTTCCTGTTTTTTTTCTTCACTCCGTAACACCCAACAAATGACAAAGAACAAGCCTGGTCAATCTTACACCATAGTTCAATACCAAATTTCCACGTAAGAACTATTGAGACTGTTAAGGCTACTCTTATGAATGTTCACATCCATTCCCTATGTTTGCTTCACCTAGGTAAATTTTATTGACTAGGTCTTATGGAGGATCCGTATTTTTTTTTGTGGAACGTAAAATCATTATGCATTTTAAGAAAATTTGAATTTAATAGCAATAAATTAGGAAAGTGGGACCATTCTTATAACACATGTTAAAAATAAATAAATAAACATAATCATTATAGGCGACGGTTTTTCTTGAATCCATCAGCATATGAGTCCATTTTTGCTTGAATCCCTCGTAAAAGAGACTCATAAGCGACGGTTTTTCTTCCTGGGAGTCTCCATAAGAGATAGCCTAACAAAGTGGGGTGAGAATCTACTCCAGTCAATTTCAAAGGCTTGTGCGTGACCACATATAACTGTTCTCACTTGATTTTAGATTTATATCAATACTACTACCTCCACACAAAACTATTGTCTTTCCTTTTCATTAAAGGAACGAGGAATATTCTACAGTACTTGTGCGGCGAATTTCGGGGCTAGTACTTCGTATGTATTTTTGGGGTCACCCCCAAAGGATTCTATTTCTGATATCTTACCCGAAATTCGAATAGCTTTTGTGGTCGTAGCAAAAAGGAAATGGAGTTAGAATCAAATTTAGGCAAGTCAAAAAGGAAATGGAGGTAAAATAAAATTTAGCTAAGTCGGTAGATACAACACATCATTAGGGGTGACTAGCGGGTGGAATCCGTGGATTTAGTGTCACCCAAATCTAATCCATTAAAATGGCGGGTGCTAGATGTGTACTCATGTCCAATTCATCACCCGTGGATTTGACACCTATAGATGGACGTGTGGACGGACTGGACATGGATAAATTCACAGATTTCATATTTTTTATTAGAAAAAATGGAAATAGATAACACGTTAACAAAAAATCTAATTTAAACATTACATTACTGAAATTTAAAGAATTTATTAAGTTATTACAACATAGCAATGCTAAAATTATACTAATATCATCCCAACAACCAAAGGTAAAATTTAAAGAGTATATTCAATATTGCTTGCTAACAAATTTGATTCATCGGCACAACTAGGTTATAATGAAAACATTAAAAGTTATATAATACCTTCAAAATACACATATATCCCTCTTATTTTATAAATTTCCTATTTACCCTTAAACATAGCGGGTGCAGATTCCAATGGATTTCTAGACTTGCACCCGCACCCAATCCATTATTTAAAGGATTTTAAAATTACATCCATATCTAACCCGTCTATAAACAGATTGGGTATCCATCCACCAAACTATAGATGGATTGGGTTAGATTGGCGGGTTTGGATTCATATGCTCACCCCTACACATCATCACTTTTTGCTCTGCAAAAGATCTTAATCCGGTGATTAGTCGGTATAGATAAATTAGTCTTTGTACAACAAGGACATAATTTCTTAGGATAAAAGAATAGTTTTTTTTTTTTGGCCAAAACAATGTAATCAGTAGATAAAAACCAGTAACAGTCACTACGTTGATTAAATTCCAATGATTTCAAAAATCTATCAAAATTCGTTCATTATGCCAAGTTGTTACGAGTTTATCAAATTCCAGAGAGGTTACCAAATTCCTATAAAATAAAATTGGTAATTCTCATAAAATTTGGTAACTCCTTATACCAATCATGTATTGCACTTTAAAATAACACTGTTTTCTCCAAGCTTATTTAAATTTTATAATAATCCAAAAAAAATATTGCATGTTGGCTCCGAATGTTAAGACCCTCGTTAGACTAACTTTTAAGGTGATTAAATTCAAGATTTAATTTGATAAAAACACTGTAAAATCTTTTGATTCAAACTGGCGTTTAAGGGATTTTTAACATGAACTTGAATCAAATTTGTTGGGCGTATAAAATTTTTTACTTTTTATGTCCAACCAATAGACATATCAAATCTGGTTTTATAAGTTAAAATCGAACGATTCATATATTTATGTCAACCATTAATCACATTAAATCTGAATAATTTATTTATTTTTATAAGTTCACATATAACGGTTTATTTTTTGGATTTGTCAAATAATCGGATGTTCCTAGCTTAAATATTAAATTACTTAAGGATCGGGGTTTGATTTAAACTGAAATATCGTCAACTTGAATCTTAAATTTGGAGAGCTACATCGGTTGGCCTTAGTGACTATTCACATACCACCATGTCACAGGGGTGCACCAAATGGCTCAACACATGGCTAAT
>JAJJMC010002750.1:649590-671815 GCA_023531435.1 Papaver californicum
GCACGGAGTAAAGTCGAGGCGAAGGACCGACCCCGTGACAACCAGCTGGTCTTGCAAACTTCCTAACTCGCCTTCACTTTATCATCGGTCAAAAATCTATCCATCTACAACCACTTTCACACATTCCCATGCATAAATGCTCGGCACGTGTCGGATTTTTTCTTGCCTGAGCCAATAAACAGTATCATCCTGAGGAAAGAAAGGATGATGACGAATCACGGATGCAATCCATCACAGCAAACCGAAAATTAAAGCTTGTCCGATTCTCTGATCCTCTGGACCCATCAACGCACAATGACAAAGAAACACTGATATGACACAAAATGGTCCAGAAATGCACGTTCTAATCAAGTACTGATTCTGAACCTATCTATGCTGATAGAGTGAGATATACTATACGCGGTGGGAAAAACATCTCTAAAAGAAGATCACTATGTCTATAAATATGCACCACATCTTCAACAATTCGATTCAAAATCTATCACCCAAAAAAGAAAAAACTTATGGCAGCTCTTACCATAAGCTTCATTGTTGGTGTGATTGGTAACATAGTATCTCTATTGGTTTTTCTGTCTCCTATGTAAGTAAATACTTGAAATAATACTCAAAACTGTTCTTAATTTGTTTTCTTGGGGGTTTTGTTTTGCAGTGATTAATTATATTAATTTTGATCTGATGTTAAATGAACAGATCGACGTTTAGAGGTATAGTGAAGAATAGAGCAACAGAGTATTTCAAAGGGATACCGTATATTTGCACGTTATTAAGTACATCATTATGGACTTATTATGGTCTTCTTAAACCTGGTGGTATGCTTATTGTCACTGTTAATGGTGCTGGTGCTATTCTTCAAGTTGTCTATGTTACTCTTTTCATCATCTACGCACCGAGAGACTCTAAGGTTAATTTGTCGTACATATTATTTAGACTGATTATAAATATATATATATATATATCTTCCAAGTTGAGATTCTAAATATGTATTTTGGTTATATACGCAGATTAAACATTTAAAGTTAGTGGGGATTTTGAATATCGGGTTTTACGGGGCTGTATTGCTGGTTACATTACTTGCTACACATGGGAGTCTACGGCTGACCGTTGTTGGATTCATTTGTGCAGGATTAACTTTAGGAATGTATGGTGCTCCATTAGGAGCCATGGTTAGTACCAAAGAAAACATCTCCCTGATACATTTGTAGCAATTACTCACCTATTAGCGGGCTCACTTAAATGTTTAGTTTATGCTCAACTTTAATTATGACTTTACTTTGAAAAAATGGATGGTTAATTAAATGTTAGCCGCCTGTATACAGAAAAATGTGGTAACGACGAAGAGCGTGCAGTACATGCCATTTATGTTGACGTTTTTTCTCTTTCTCAATGGTGGCATTTGGTCTGTTTATTCAGTACTCATCAGGGACTTCTTCATTGGGGTAAGGAATAATTTACAGTTCACCGCAATACATACTTCGTTAGAATGCCAGGAAATTGAGTTCCCAGGAATAACAATGTGTGCACAAATCGATATCTCAACACTTGGTTGGGGCCTGGCAAAATATGAAATGCACTAATTTTGATATCAAAAATGCATGCAGGTGCCAAATGTAATTGGTTTTGTGTTAGGATCAGTTCAGTTGATCATGTATATTATATACAACAATAAAGCAAAGTCAAAGAAATTATCAATGGAGAAACTCGAAGAAGAAGAAGGAACAGCACAACTGGTACAAGGATCCGTCGAAATGTCCAAGTACAGCGAAGAGATGATGAAGAAGAAAGAAAGAAGCTTAAACACAGGATGGAGTCTACCTACACCAACTGTATTAAGACAAATTAGTTTACAGAAAATTGTTAAATCACATTCTATGAATGTAGATGCTTTACCCCTTAGTACCGAGGATGATGATATTGAGAATCAAAATCAGAACCTTGTTAACAACATCAAACATCTACCTATAGCTAGGTAGTCGTGTACGAAGTAACTACATCTTGAGCCCACAAAGATGGGAATCTATTAAGAGGTCTTGGGAACAACTTCAGGCGGCTTCGGGCGCCCTTTCGGAATGGGAGCATATGTTCTCTGTCTAAGCAGCATATGTTGTTCTTGTACTTATAACTTCAAAATATTTACCAAATTAATATAATTAGTTGAAATACGTGGTTAAATTAGAAACTATCGGAATTATTTTGGACCTATATAATTTTACACCCAACTAACTAGAAGGATAAGAAGTGTCTAATTAGATATTATTAAATATATTAAACTACCCTCTATTTCATTAATTAACCCTAACACTTAAATTAAAATATAAATATAAAAATCTTTCCATTTTTTACTACATTCCAAATCTAACAAAACCCTAAACCAAAAAAAAAAAAATATTTTCATCAAACTTTCCAAATCCAAAAAACCCTAATCCAATTTTTTCAATTTTTTTTTAGGATCTCCCAATCACTCGATCTACAAGGTAAATCTCTATAAACCCATACTTCTAATAACATTTGTGATTGATCTAGGTGTTTTAATCTTACTTTTAGCGAATCAAATTCTTGAGTTTTTACCAGAATCGTGCGATGTTGATCTATCGTATCCAACGATTCTGGTATGATCTTCGTGAGCATGAAGAACATGTATCGGAATCATTGGATACGATACATCCACATCGGACGATTCTAATCCATATTGTTCGCTGATAATTACCATGCCCAGAATCGTTGGATGGGATCTGATTTATCAAACGATTCTACCTTTTTATTTTTTTTTTACTTTTCCTCATATGGGATCTTTGGATACGATCTGATGTATCCAACGATTCTACCTTGTTACTTCTCTGAGATTGGAATCGTTGGATAAGAACTGATGTATCCAACGATTCTACTTTGCCATTTTTTTTACTTCTCTGAGATAGGAATCGTTGGATAAGAACTGTCTAATCCAACAATTTTATTTTGTCAAATTTTTTTTACTTCTCTGAGATGGGAACCGTTGGATAAGAACTGTCTAATCCAACGATTCTGGAAACGATCCATTCTTACTCGGTTTCTGTACACTTTTATGGTTAGAATCGGCGGATACATATAATATTAACCCAACGATTCTGTTGAGTTCATTTTATTTTCTTAATGATTTTGTTGTTGATTGAATTAGTGATTGTTGATTTTTGTTTCTCTCTAACCATACTTATATTTTTTTTCTTCAATTTATTTTTCGCAGGCATGGAGAACAAAGGCAAGAGTACTAGCTATTATACACAAATCCGTGAGTGTGATTTGAATAGAAAGCTGGAGCCACCTATTGTGCGAAGCCTATATAAGTTTGGTTATCCGTTTGGAAGAGAGACAAAGATGGAGCAAATGAAGAGGCTTATTGGAGAGCTTTCTTTGGAAGAGCTTGACGAGGTCATAAATATTGCAACCCTCAGAACCAAAAACATTGCTTTGTGGAGGGAGTTTCATGAGGCATTAGGTGCTAAGGAAGCTGTTGAAGCCGATAAAGCTGATAAGGATGATAAGTGAAAGGGTGCTGAAAAATGATTTGTTAGGTTTATGGATGTTTATTTATTTCTAAAGCAATAGTTTATGTGTTATTAGAATGACTTGTCATGTTTGGATCGTAGTGACTATAAGGTTTAATTTGTCTTTGAGTTAAGGGTTATATTACATCTTATGTGGTATTTCATTGCACATGGTCAAACTTAAGCTCAATGGCTAGTTTTTTGAATTTTTTTTGAAAATATAGTCGTTGCCCCTTTATGCATATAAATAGGATAACCCATTCTCCATCATACACTACTTCATTCAAACAAATCCTTCCTCAACATTCACTGCTTCATTTAAAGTAAAACTCTTTTTCAATGGCAAGTCCATCATCAACTTCCAATTCGAATGAAGAGATACTCAGAAGATGCAAACGAACTACTCAAGTATCATTACCAATTACAAAATCAATAAGAGATATGGAAGAAGAGATACGCAAGAGAAGCAAACCAATGACTGTCATGGAAAAAGAGGAAAACATGAAACGAGGTTACGACCAATTCCAACGAAGGGAAAGGTTAAAGTCCGATGTGGATGAGACGTAATGGATTAGGAATTATTACGTCGTCATGGATCTTCCAGAAGAAGATCGGGATGAGTGTTTATTTTGGAATATGGTAAAAACAGGACCTTACGTTCCCAAGATGGACGCGAAGTGGAAGGGTCCACGCCATGATTACACGGCCGACTATATTTCTGATAGGTTCTTCATGTTAAGAAGTTGTGCATCAAGTACAACGAGTTTCTCGCTAGCCACAAAGGGGATAAGTTTGCGGCATATGATGTATTTACCAAATGGAGAGGAGAGACGTTTTATCATTTCAAAACTGCCATGTTAGTTGCGTCTTGCACCGAGAAATAAATATCTCCTAATTTTAAATAAATATGTAATTTTAAGTTTTTATCAATTAATGAAAAAATGTCTTATTTTTGTAGATACCGTTGAAAATCCACGGGACGAGACTCAATATATTTCTTATGTTTCTAAAATGGAAATGCACTTGGAAATATTATTTTACGAAGCCGCCATCCAACTTGTAGAGTTGGGTCCCAATAGTTACACTGGTCCAAAATTCAGAAAAAAAATCCGGGAATCAAAGATTGACCTAGCCCGTCCAATCCAAAGATTGACCTCTATTTTATATTTGGGATATAAGGATTTTAATTGAACAAATATATAACAAAAATGAACATATAAAGTAATAAAATATTCAGTTGTTAAATTATAAGCCAATGAATATGACCCAATAAATTCTGTAAAAGAAAAACAAACTCCAATCAAAATTCCATAACATTATTATTATTATTATTAAAAAAATCATTATTATTATAAAATATATTATTAAGATGGCAATGGGAACAAAGATATCAATCCTCCAAATAAATATTATTATTATTATTATTATTATTCATGCAAAATTAATACCAAGGCAACAAATCACAGAACAGTGAACTATGACTATCATCGATCAACGTATTATTATTATTATTATTATTATTATTATGAGAACGAAAATTTTATTAGATAGGAAAAACTGATTACACATTAGTGGTGGGAAGTCTCGCCACAAGCTAATCTCCCATACCCTTTTAAATGGAAATGCCAAGTCTAAAGAAAAGGGAGTTGCCTATTTTGTAATTGTAATCTAGGCTTGTAGTGCGGTTCTGTAGCCAGGATACGAAAACTATTAGGTCCTCTCCTAATTCCCCCAAAGTGGTAAATGCTAACACGCTGAACCCATACCCATGGTCTTCACATTGGGTTAGGTATTTGTTGTTCTTGCGAGTCGTAGCGTTCGAGATTGCCTGGCCGGGCGTGAAGGCGCTCCCCTGGCACCCGTGAACGGGGGCACTCCTGTGACGTCAAGGCACACGTCTCGGCCATTCTCCCAATTGTAAACTAGGATGTCCTCCGGCCTCAAGGAATTCTCATTGTCCGAGAGGAAGCCCAGGTTAAATTCCTTATGGGCGGAGACTCTCGCTTTGTAACACATGTCAGATAGCACATCCCTGACTAAATCGTGTCGAAATTTGAGTCCCACCTCACTGGCACAATGAAGTGCATGATCGCCAAAGACGTCCATACCCCTCCCACAACAAGGACATAAGCTCCCATCTTCAAACTGTGCTATACCAAGCCTGTAACTAAGGACAACCCGGAATTGCCAAGGCCCAATAGCTTGCTAAATCCCGGCTATGGGGATTGCCTTAAGAAAGTCTTGGGCATGGCTCAACTTGTTGCTTTTTCAAAGGATGGTATCTCGCTCGGACAGGTTGAAGCAAGTGGGTGTGTTCTTCTTGGCCACATCAAAGTATTGGGCTTCCAAAAGATGCATAGGGCGCGGGGCAGCGACTTGGATGTTGGCAAGAAGCCCACATACCTGTGTGAACTTGGCGTTTGCTTGTTGGAAGCTAAGGTGCTGGTCCGCATCACAGTGGTTTTTAAGGATGGTGCTCTGCAATTGCTGTGTTTGAATGCATGAAGCTAAGAAGCTATAATGGCAGGCGTCGCCCATGGCGTAAACCCCTAGGCCACCATCCTTCATTGGCAAGGTGGCTAAAAGCATCTGAGTAGGACCAAAACCAGCTCCGTCACCTGTCACTATGTGTCTGAGAAACTGCATGAGGTGCTGGTGAAAATGAGCAGTTGGAGCCTGGAAGGCTTGAGGGTTAGTGGTTCCCAGGGAGAAAAAAAGTCTGGAGACCCCGGCACAATTTCTCAACAACAAGAGCTCACTCTGTGGGTTCTGTAAGGCCTTCAAAGACTGCATAAGTTTACATGTCTTGTCCACTCTTCCCTGCATAATGTCTCTGCAGAAGCTTGAATTTAAGCTAACTGGTCCTCCTAGTAGCTTAACCCCCTGAGCTGGTCTGCTAATGCCTGCTGGGAAGATACCCTCCTCCTGAACTCTAGGATCAATTACGGGCCAGAATAGTTCTGTCTTGCTTATGTTGAGAAAGAGCCCTCTACTGGTTCCTTCTCTCTGGATGATTTCCAAGGCTTTGGCTACCTCCCAAGAATCACCTGCAATTGTACCATCATCTAGATACCATGCATTCATCACAAGTGAACACTCAGATGCTATCTTAGAGATGAGGGGATGCAGGGTTATTGCAAACAACAATGGTCCAAGGGGATCCCCTTGTTGCTCTCCCTGAAAAGAAAGAAGAGTGTGATCATGGTAGTATAATTTTGCTGGATTTGCATAGCAAAATTCTACCCATCTGGAGATGCTTGGGCATTTTCTCCTCACTTTATGCAATATCGCTGTTCAGTCTAACATGTTGAAAGCATTGCTGAAGTCTATCAATAGCATACTCATGGTATGGCAGATCCCGTGCATCTCCAGAAGCTTGTTAGCTGAGTGGAGGATAACTTCATCCCCACACTGGACACCAACCCTGAACTGATGATCGCCTAGGTAAGGGGAAAATTCCTTACTAACAGTTGCTGCTGCTAGTTTGGAGCACAACCTCCTCCAAATAGTCCCAACAGCTATTGGCCTTATACCACCTCCCGGCTTGAGAAGAGGGGTCAAAGGAGCACTAGCCACATATGCACCCAACATGTGGGGACATTTTCCAGCAATCCACAGGTTAACCACACCTGTTAAGGGGATGAGCAACTCCTCTGCAACAATGGACGCAGGACCACTTAAAGCATCTAATAAGTGTTGTGCCCCGAGGCCGTCCCTACCACAAGAGGTACCCTTAGGGAAGCCTTTAATAACACTTACAGCTTCCTTGTCCACACATAGTGCCTCTTCCTGGATGTGGCCTTCTGGAATACCTGGTGGTGGGACAATGGGGTGCTTGTTCCTCAGTTCAGCGAGAGTTGCTGGAGAGCTTTGTGCAAGACCATTATAAGTCAAGACTTTAATTGCAGCTGTGTATTGACCATAACTCAATTTCGTCTTACAAGCAGAGAGGTTTGAGCCACCCTGGTTCATTTTGGGTTCCTTGCTCCTCTGAGGGTTTGGTAGCTTTAGAAGGTTGTGCACTACGCTGTAGCACCCGACTTCATTCCATTGCTGCAGGGCATTGTTAATGCTAGATACTTGTAGCTTCTTCCTTGTGCCAGACCTCTCCTCCTTAAAGATCCTAGGATTGTACAAGCCAAGGGTGCAAATGGGCAACAACAATAAATGCACCCACACTGTCAAATACGAAGGGTTGGATATGACCTTCTCTAGAGTGGACTTAAGGGTCCCTAAGAAGCTCAACCTGCATTGTTGTGGGATGCTGTCCACCGTGGGTACATTCCTCATGAAAAGCCCGTGAAGCATATCTAAAGGGGAAATGGCAGGAACACACGGATCAACAGGGGAAGCTATGTCTGGAGCTGTAGAAGGTTTGTCGATCACATAAACCAAGAACTCTGCAGTCAGACCATTGAGGGGTTTGGGTATAAAATCGACATGATTGCAGCATGGTTTCTTCCAAGAATAAGTATGCATACACAAAGAACACAACCACATCTGCAAACTATCAAGAACTTGTTCCCAAGCTATAAACACGGACAATTCAGTGCTGATTCTGTTCCTACATGAAGACCTAGCTTCCTCTGATGGCATATGTCTGTCTTGTAGATGCATGAGGAAGCCAGACCTGCTGAATCCCTTGCCACCAACCCCATCTGTACACCCTTCAAATCCCTTAAATGGACAATGAAAGTCAGATTCATATTGGGAACCCACTTCTGAAATGTCCGTTAAGCTCCTGGCTGACCTGGTGGTTGGCATTGTAACAGAGAATGGACTAAAGCGAATCTTGGAGTGAAATGAAGTGCACCATAAATGTGGCTCTGAAAAGTACATAGACAAACCTAAGCTGGGACCTGAACATTATACAAAAACAGGACACCACAGGACTGACCTGAAGCTAAACAATTGAAGTGGACAGAACTGTGAACCTCTGATCACAACCACAAAACTGCTGATGCTTAAGCTTGATGAGGTGAACTGGAAGAAAAATGGAACTGAATTGATCTGCAAGTAGGTCTCGTTCTGGGCCTGCTGGTAGGAAGGCACCTAAACAGGAAACTTACTACAAAAACATAAAACATGCGACAAGGTTGACAGCCACAGAAAACGCCTGTAGCCAAACCAAAATTGACACTGAATTGGAGCTTAAATTGCAAGAATATCTCAGGGGTATTCTCATACACCAGCGAGAAGCTTCAAATGACTTATGAATGATTACAGAAGCCCCACAACAGGCCCCAAAAACAGCTGAACACACAACAACCAACACTTGTAGCTGAAGCTCTTCCCAGACAGGCTACTGCTGATGCTTAACTTGATGAGGTGAACTGGAATTGATATGCAAATAGGTCTTGTTCTGGGCCTGGTTGTAGGGAGGCACCTAAACAGGAAACTTGCTACAAGAGCTTAAAACAGATGGCAAGGTTCACAGCCACTTAAAACGCCTGTAGCTAAACAAAATTGAAACTAAATTGGAGCTAAAATGCGAGAATGTCGCAGGGGTATTCTCATACACCAGTGAGAAGCTTCAAAAGACTTCTGAATGATCACCGAAGCCCCACAACAGGCCCCAAACACCTCTGAACACACAGCAACAACACTTATAGCTGAAGCTCTTCCCTGACAAGCTAGTGCTTAACGAAATTGAACACCAACAGGATGGCCATGGGTAAATTAAGAAATGAAAATGATGATTCTGGAATAAGTTTGATGCCACGATGCCAAAAGACCCCAAACAAACCCACCGATAGGAACTGAACACATCCGATAGGAGCCAAACAAGAAATTGACACCGGAAAGTGATTCTGAAAGGAACCCCGATGCCAATAATCTGGTACCAAAACTACTATTCCAACTTTATGAATGAACTAAAAAATAAAAGTTCCGTACATAAATGATCCGTACATAAACTTCATTCACCACAAAGCAAAAACCAGAAGTGTAAACTGAAAACTATTGGAATGAACAAAAGCTACACCAGAAATAAACTTTGACTGAAATGAAAGATGATTGTGGGTCTGGAAAGAACGCTCCCTCCAAAATGTTGATGTTTTGAAAAAACAAAACCCAAAATGCAAGATCCCTAGAAATTGAAATGGAACAACAACTATCTACAATGGAGGGTGAGGCGCATGTAATTCTAGCAGAGAAGAAAATGAACAGGTCCAAAGAAACCATACTTGATGCTTGGGTGGAGCTGCCAGCAAAGGAACAACTCAAACAGTTCATTCAAAGCTCCATGAAAGCTCCCATAGCTTCTCTCTCTTATGAGAACGAAAATGTTATTAGATAGGAAAAACCGATTACACATTAGTGGTGGGAAGCCTCGCCACAAGCTGAGCTCCCACACCCTTTTGTATGGAAATGCCAAGTCTAAAGAAAATGGAGTTGCCTATTTTGTAATTGTAATCTAGGCTTGCAGTGCGATTATTATTATTATTATAAAAAAGGGTTTTTATTAGATGGAAATAGCATTTTACAGAAATGGGAGGAAGCCGAGCAACAAGCTGGACCCCTACTGATGTGGTTTTAATATAGTGGTAAAATAGATTTGATTCTCAGACTTGTGAAGATTTAATTTCTAGACCTAATTTTTAATTACTAAAAATAAATAAGATTAAACAGATTTGATTTTAAAAATAGATGGAAGAAAACTAGGGTTTAAGATTCCACCATTTACCAATACTTCTGTGATATGCCTAACAATTATATGCTCAATTTAATCTAAATATGCCAAAGATAGGTTTTTAGAAGAATAGTTGTAAATCGTAAGCATGAGACATCAAAAGCAGTCAACCCAGCATGACTCATCAAAAGAGAACACAACTATTTAAGAAAAACTATTTTTTCAATTTTAATCAAGCAATTAATAATAAAAGAATTGTAAAGAAAATATAGATAAAATAGACATACCACTTAATTATTGGAAGAAAGGCTTCCTCCGTCACCCCAGTGATGGTGATTAGCTTATTGTAATGGAAACACACTCAAAATATAGTTTCATTGCTCAAAAAGTGCTTACAATGATTAAAAAGAAGTAACAGAGACGTTATGAGACGCTTATAAGCGTTACAATGAAGGGTTCAGAGTGTTACAGGAGAAGAACAAGGTAACAGGAAAGAAAGACGCATCGTGTGTGTAGCGGGGAAAGAACGGCTAAAACAGCTGAAACGACAGTATCAGTGACACTATCAGCGATGGTTCTTCTCTGCTGTATGTTCTTCATGTTCTTCTCTTCGCAGTAGCAGCATAATTCTTTTCTTCTCTTCCTGGTTTTTTTATGGTGGCTCTGGATGTCTTGTTTCTCGTTTTTCTTGGCTATATATAGTATTAGTGAACCCTAAAAACCGTAGAGAACCGATAAGGAACCAAAAAACAAATCCAAATCAACTTGAAATCCCGTGTGAAACCGAAACAGGGAAGAGCTCCTTTTCCCGTCCGGATTCGATTTTTCCACGTAATTTTTCCAGCTAAAACTCTCTGTTGACGTGTGTTGTGTTATCCCTTGAGTGTTTGATCAATATTGGGTAGAAAGAACACGTCAAAACTCCATAAAATTCGGTTCCAAATCATCACCGAAGATTCTCTCGTGAAGAAATAGTTTCCCGCCATTTTTCGGATGTTTGAAATGAAAAAGGGGGTGACCCCAATCCTAAACGTGGGTGCCTTTATCAATTTTTCCGAGGTGCAAATCACAACTTTTTGAGCCAATTTCTCCACAAATCTTTATTTCTCTAAAGTACCTACAAAAACACAAAAGACTAATAAAAGTACAAAATTGAACACTATAAAAATAGAAAATCGAGCGCAAATTCGACACCAAAATAGTGTCTATCACTTACTCCATTTTGAATGGAAATGTCTAGTCTGAAAAAGAGAGAGTTGCCTATTTTGTTGTTCTAGTCAAGGCTAGCAATGCAATTATGCAGCCTCGTCACAAAAGCTATCATGTCTTCTCCTAATTCGCCTGGGATAGTAAAAGCGAGCACGCCTAATCCATATCCGAGGTCTTCGTATTTGGTTAGATGTTTGTTTCGTTTGCGGGTTATGGCATTCGAAATGGCTTCACCCGGTGTAAAGGCCGCTCTCCATCCTCCTGTGAACGGAGACACCCCGGTAACATCGAGGCACACATCACGGTCATTCTCCCAATTGTACACGAGGATATCAGCTGGCCTTATGGAAGTTTCGAAATACGAGAGAGGGTCAGTTTGGCTTCTTTGCGGGCATGGACCCCTGCTTTGTAGCACATATCCGCGAACACATCTCTGACTAAGTCGTGTCTAAATTTGAGGCCCACCTCACTGGCACAATGCAAAGCATGATCCCCGAAGACATCCATTCCTCTCCCACAACTTGTACAACATCCATCTTCTTCAAACAAAGTTATACCAAGCCTATAGATAAGAACATCCCTAAACTGTCGAGGCCCAACTGATTGGTTAAGCCCAGCTATAGGGACAACTTTGAGATAGTCTTGGGCATGGCTCATTTTGTTGTATTGCCATAAAGTGATGTCCTGCTAAGTCAAATGAAATCTGTTTGTTATGTTCTTCTTGACTACATCAAAGTACAGAGATGCCAGGGATTGCATTGGGCGTGGGGCAGTGGCTTTGATGCTAAAACAAGAAGTGGAAAAATCACAGAACTGAAGGAAGTTGGACAGGGCCAGTTGGAAGCTATGATGTTGATATGCAGAAAGGTGAGCTTTGAGGATGGTGTTTTGTACCTGTTGAGTCTGTATGCAGGATGCCAGGAAATAATAGTGGCTGGTGTCTTCCATTGTGTAGACCCCTATGCCTCCATCCTTCATAGGAAGTGTTGCAATGCGCTGCTGAAGTGGACTAAAACCTTTCCCATCCCCTGTTATGATGTGCCTAAGGAACTGCAGTAGGTGCTGGTCATAATGTGTTGCTGGAAGCTGAATGGCCAATGGATTGGTATTCCTCAGTGTGAAAAGTCTGGAAACACCAGCACAGTTCCTCAGAAGAAGAAGCTCACTTTGTGGATCCTGTAGGGTCTTCAGAGTCTCTAATAATTGGATGGTCTTCTCCACTCTTCCATGTACTAAGGAACTGCAGAACCCTGGATCCAGGACGACAGGCCCCCCTAGAAGCTTCACACCTATATCAGGTATGCTGATACCAGCTGGGAAGATACCTTCCACCAGGCTCCTTGGGTTTGTAGTGGGCAAGAAAAGATTAGTCTTATTGATGTTGAGAATTAAACCCTTTATGATGCCTTCCTTCTGGATGATGGTCAGTGCTATGCCAACCTCCAATATGTCTCCTGCCATTGTACCATCATCTAGGTACCAACCATGCAGATCCAATGTGCACTCTGTAGCAATTTTGGTGATGAGTGGGTGCAAAGTTAAGGAAAAGAGTAAGGGAACAAGAGGGTCACCTTGATGGACACCCTCTGCAGACAGAAGGGTGTGGTCATTATAGTAAATCTTAGCCGGCTTGGCATATCAGAACTCCACCCATCTGGAAATGCTTGGGCATTTGCATATGACTTCTTGGAGCATAACAGACCTATCAACCAAGTTAAAATCATTTCTAAAGTCTATTAAAAGGATGGTCTTAGTCTGCAGGGTACCTTGCACTTCCAGAAGTATGTTGGAAGAATGTAAAATAGCCTTCCCATCACACTGAACGCCCACACCAAATTGGTAGTCCCCTAGGTAAGAAAACAGTTCATTGCTAACTGTACCAGCTGCCAGTTTGGAGCATAACCTTCTCCATATGATGCCAACTGCTATAGGCCTCATACCCCCTGGTTTGAGCAGTGGTGTCAAGGGGGCACTTGCCACATATTCACCCAACATAAAAGGGCGGACCCCTGCAAGCCAAAGGTCGACCACACCTGTAAGAGAGATAAGAAGCTCCCCTGCAACAGCTGAAGCTGGCCCACTCAAAGCATCAAGGAGGTGTTGAGCTCTAAGGCCATCCCTGCCATAAGAAGTTCCGTTAGGGAAGCCTTTTATTGCCCCCAAAACTGCATCTTTGTCTACACATAAAGCATCTGTTGTGATGGGTTCAGCAAGGATGGATGGTGGGGGAGCAGTTGGGTGTTTTTGGCTCAGGTCCATGAGGGTTGCTGTGGAGTTGGAAGCAATCCCATTAGAAGACAGGACCTTGATGGCAGTTGTATACTGACCATAGCTCAATTTCTTCTTGCAGGCCATGAGATTAGAGCCATTATTCCTCTTCTTATTGGACTTACCCCTTTGGAGTTTGGTTTGTTCCAAGAAGGTGTGAACCATGTTAAGGCACCCAATATCATTATACTGCTGCAGGGCATTGTTGATTCTGATATTTTGTAGCCTTTTTCCTTTCCCTGATCTCTCTTCTATAGAGCATCTAGGATTGTATAGATTCAAGGTACAAACTGGCAGCAACATGAGATGTATCCATATAACTGGATCAGAGAGGTTGCCAATAACCTTATCCAAGGTGACCTTGAGAGTCCTTGAGAAGTTGAGCCTTCTTTGTGGGGGAATGCTAGACACAGTGGGTAAGTTCTTCTGGAGGTCCAAGTTAAGTAAGTCAAAGGGATTACCATCAGTTGCTCCAGGGTCACCATATGCTTCTGGCTCAGAGAAAGATGGCAGGGGTTTGTCTATCCCATGAACCAAGAAATCTGCAGCTAAGCCATTGTAAGGCTTGGGTATGAAGTCATCATTTTTATGGCATGGTCTTATCCAAGAGTAAATGTGCATACACTGAGTGCACAACCACATTTGCATATCAGAGAGGACAAATTCCCATGCACTAAACACAGATAACTCAGCTCCAATCCTTTTTCTTCATATGTTTCTAGCTTCCTCATTTGGGAGATGCTTGTCCTGGAGATGTCTATAGAAGCATGTTCTACTCAAGACCCTTCCACCAACTCCATTAGAGCACCCATCATAGTTCTTGAAGGGGCACTGGAACAAACCATCATAGGAAGAGCCACAATCATCAATGTCTGTTGACCCTTGAGCCCTAATTGAAGACCTTGTCTTTGGTGTGGAAAATGGAGGATACCTAATGTTGACTAGGGGGTGATTTTAAAGGTGATGATACATTAAATGTGTCTCACAAGTGACCAATTTATAGAAACTAAAATTACAACCTAAGGGTTTAACTGCTGAAGCCCTAGAAAGTAAATCCACTAACGTTTCTGTATATATACAAGTGTTAATACTAACCGAGATGTCTTAGCGGGAAAAGAAGGAGGTGGGAATGAGTTCTTCATACCTGAGAAGGAAGAAATTTTGACCTGAATCCCAGCTGATGAACACAGGTTCTCTCCCATTTCCGTCTTCTCGCCGAGCTTCACGCGGAGCTTCTATCTCATCCATTATTATTATTCAAACATACAAGGACATAATATGTTTATTATTATTATTATTATAAAAATAACTTTCATTAAAGGGAGAAAGGCAGTTACATTGAGTTGGTAGGTAGCGTAGTGATAGGTGCATAAATCATACATTTTAAGTAGTTTTTCCTGACCCTTACTTGCTATATTTGAGTGAATTACTATGTTTTATTATTACTTTTGAAGTTTAGTTGTCTTTTCAGGTTACAGTTCAGAAACCCGCAGAATGGAGCTGTATGAGAAGAATTACCCAGGATCCAGTAAACCTCTGCTTAATTTAGGCCTTTCACCCTCCATAGTGTAGGAAATTGAATTACGAAGCCAACGGCGAAAGAACGAGGTCATTCTGATCTCGTATGAGGAAGTTATGGGCAAAGCCACATGGTGGCAAATTAGCTTGTGCTGCTAGCGCCCAGGCGTTAAGTTGGCTGAACCGTATGTGCTAATGTGCTAAGTGACGAGTTGGAGG
This sequence comes from Papaver californicum, assembly GCA_023531435.1. Classification (NCBI taxonomy): domain Eukaryota; kingdom Viridiplantae; phylum Streptophyta; class Magnoliopsida; order Ranunculales; family Papaveraceae; genus Papaver; species Papaver californicum. The sequence continues at coordinate 664,954 of JAJJMC010002750.1, forward strand.
TGCTAGTGGTTAGCCTTGGTGGAGTAGTAGCTAGCTTGGGGAAGTCATATGGGATTAGGAAAGAATTTGGAGTTGATATATCTTGTTGGAGTGGAATAAGGGAACTTAGCACATTTCCTAATTCCACTAGGATTCTAAAAGTGGCGAACTCAAGTTCTATAAGGAATATCTTATGCCCTTGAGATTTCTCACGTGAAAATATCTAGAAAAGAGGAAGCCACTTAAGTACCAAGGTTTGGACAGGCGCAACAATTTTAGGAAAAAGGCCAAGTTGGCTACGCAAGGAATTGCCGAGACAAGGGGACAGACGCAACAAATTTCGGGACTTGGCTGAATTCAAAGTTCTCACGCAACTATTTTCGGATTTGAGCACATATAAATACACAATTATCCAGGAGAATTGAGGAGTTACACAACACACGACACAGTGAAAAGAAAAGAACACAGCAAGAAGAAAGAAGAAAAGAGGCGTAACTTGGTGCTGCTGGCTACTTCGGCAGTTGCACTTTGGAGCAAGAATTCTTCGCTATCTTTCCGGGTTTGATTATACTTTTCTTTATTGTTTTCCATGGGTTTTGAGAAACCCATGATGAGCTAAAACCTTTCATATTGGTTAGGGATGTAATCTGATGTTTGAAGACATGTTTATTAATTGAATGGCGCATATCTCATAATTTCATGTTGTTCTTAATATCGTTCATGTTCTACTAAGTATAATGATATATGATTGATTGCTGATTTGTTTGAGTCTAGAATCAAGTAAAAAGGCATTGATATCTATAACTAGATTGGAGTTCTGGGAGTCGATTCTGTCGAGGGACTCCGGTTACAAGTAGTATAACATATTTTGCTAACAATACTTAAAATTGCAATGCATGTATGTGTAAAAGCTTGACCTAAATTAAATCCGAGTGACGAATTGCGCCGGGTTGTTTAGATTAACCTCAACTCACAAAGACCATAGCTATCATTGGGTTAAACTCGAGTGGAGGTACTCACTCAGGTTATCCGGTGCTAAGAATTCAAAGGGTGGAGGTACTCATTCTTTAATGATATTAGGAGTTTTGCCGAAGTAGACGAGATAACTGGCTACTTTAGGGTTATTGGTATTACTAATGCATGAATGTTGAGTATGCTTTGATTGATAACATGTTGGATAACGGACGATGAAATCTCTAACCAATGCTTTTTCTCCCTATTCCACATCTCTATTTACTTGCGTATTTACTTTTAGCTTAGTTTAGTTTATTAAACAACAACAAAATCCCCCTGTTTACTTGCGTAACTAAGAATAATAACAATTTAATTGCCTCTCTGTGGGAACGAACTTGTTCTTATTTGCTATACTTTAATCTATTTTGGAAGAGTAATAACTCGATTATTTTGGTTGATTACGACACGACCAAATTTTGGCGCCGCTGCCGGGGAGGCATAGCGGATTGTTATGTATTTTTAGTTTCGTTTTCTTTTTATTTTCTTTTTATTTTTCTTGCTGAACTTTTTTTCCTTTCTAACCGAATTTTGAGAATTTTTGTTTAGGTACTTGTCCATGTACAGTGCACAACAACAAGCTTATAATGGTAATCAATTTAGTTTTCAGTCTCAATTCTATGGCAATTTCCAACCTTACGAGGAGTCTAATCACAACCAATCCTTTGGTTATGACCAATATTCCACGTACCCGTTTGACTATCCTCAGACATACCAACCCTCTAGGGATGAGTATGTAATTGAACAATCTCAGAGATGGGAGGATAGTCATACTTCTAATGATTCTTCTAGTTTTGAACAGATGCGCACCATGTTAACAGAATTGACACAGCTACTTGATAGGAGCACTGCTCAACTCGAGGAACTGAGCAGCTCTAACCGTCTTGTGCACAACAATGAATATGTGATCAATGATTTTCAGCCACAAGAAAGGGAAGAAAATTATACTTGTGATGGTTTATCTAAATCTACTCTTGATCGTAATTATGATCATTCACCTATTCAACGGGATGAGATCAGGTTTAGAAACTCCACCACAAGTAATGGTGTTAGACTACCAAGTTTGAGAGAACTTGGGAGAAGGTTTGAGCAATTGATAGATGACAGGGCATCAGGTGAAGAAATTGCAATAGCTAAAAGAGCTTTTGAACCTCTCGAAAATCCCGACACCAGTGATGACATTACTCCAACTCCAATTTTTGTTGATGATGATTGTGTAGTTGACTCGACTCTTAATCTTAATAATGATCATTCACGCATTCAAAAGGAAGAGTCGTGTTCAATAGATTCCAATGTATTTAATGGTGGAAAACATTTGAATATTGGTTAACTTTTTCAGTTATTCCGCGAGTTGGAGGATGACGGAGCGCCGGAAGACCTCCCAAAGAAATTAGTAAGGCCATCCATATGGAAATTAATCAACGTTCTGACAAAGGTTGGGAAACCGATGAAGATTCTGAGTACGGTGAGTCTGAAAATGAAGAGGAGTGTGTAGAGGCTGAAACCGAATTGATTAATACTGTGGAAGACCCAATTGAACTTTCCAAGGACGATAATAATAATGTTAGTGCCGAGATTTTTATTGAGGCAGAGCAGTCAGAAAGTTTGATAGAGGACCACAACATACAAGAGGTAAGTAATTCATTACAGATTTTTGAAAAAGAGAAGGATTCCACAATTCACGATAATTTAGAAGGTTTGCCTAAAACTTTGTTTCTTAATCCTTTCCCTTTACCTCGTTTTGGCTTGGATTTACGTGCCTCAGAAGTACTGATAAATTACTTTGCTTCTAAATATCCATCGTTGGAAGCACTTGATTCTCATTCTCTACAGGTTAGCAAAGAGGAGTCTATAGAAGTCCCCGAATTCTATGTTCTTTATCCACTTCCGAGTGTAGAAAAGACTAAGTGTGGGGAAAACTTCTATCGAGCGATAACTTCACTATTATTTTCTTGTATTAATATTTTTGTGAAGTTAACGTTTGCAATGCAGATTGTTTTATGGGTGGATCCCCAAATTTTCAGATTATTGGTCTACGGGCGATCAGAGAGTCGGCCTGAAGACGGTAAACTAAGCGCTAAATGGGAGGCAACCCATTGGTTTTGTATTTCTATCTTTTGTTTCTGATTTTTATTTTTAGAGCATTTGGAATTTCTCATCTTGACGTTACATTGGATGATTCAATTCACATTGAGGACAATGTAAAGTTTAATTGTGGGGGAGTATTTAGGCATATAGATTTTTACGTAGAATTGTTAGGCATACACACATTTGCATGAAAACCTTCAACTTTGAGAGATTTTAGAGTCACTTAGCATACGGCTAGCTACGTTTACATACAGACTTCTACTCGAAACAACTGAACTTAGAAATATTAGAGAACTATATTTGGAGTGCTTAGTTTTTGAGAGGCTAGAGCCGACCAAAATGGACCTAAATTGCCGGTAGGAGAGTACAGGTTAGACTTGTGATCATTCAATACCCATGAGTGAGGCACCAGACCTTCAATTATACGTTTAGAGTGTTTCATCTGCGCTAATTCCGGGTAGAATGATGAGCTACCTAACCTCGCACCAATTTCCAGCACTATTTTTGATCTCTTGAGTGCTATTTGATATCAATCATGAGGGTGTCATCAGAGTTGCTAACTTATTCTTGTAGTTTGGTTTGCAGTTGGCATCGTTCTCTCGACAACGTCCATAGAAACTAGCATCATTAACAAGCGCAACATCAAAAATTTGAAGGAAAGTTGAAGACAGTCAAGGTACAAGCAACAATTCAAAGAGAAAAATTCATATTTGAATAAAGAAACAATACAATTAAACATGTTGAAGACTTACAAAAGCGAAAGAAATCGAAAAGTGTGGATTCTATACAGATTTAGAGACGAAACGGAACTCACGGGAAGAGAAAAAACTCACGAATCAAGAAATTGAGAAAAATAGCAAAAGTATCCAGGAGAATAAGCATACCCACGTAAATAAAAAAAAAATAAAATAAAATAAAAAAGTGAAAAAATAGGCTGAAAACGTGAAAAAGTGCTGCTGAGAACGTGAAAAGAAAAGAGTTACAGTTGAGACTGAAGAGAAAAATAATTACAAAGTGTCAAGTTCTATGAAGTGCAAGAGTTCATTACCTACAGTTGAGGCCAAAGACGTTTTTATGGAAAGTTGGGAGAGTGGTGCTGATTGTCGACCGGATGAGAAGGTAAGTAACAATTTCCATCTTCGCATAATGGTTGATTTCCTTTCTTAGAGGTCACTAGAAAAATAAAATAGGTTCTTTCTTGTCCCACTTTCTACAGGATCACATCTTAATATGACTCGGAAGGTTACCTTTCCTTCCTACCTGTCAAGATGTGTAGGCCTTCTATCTTTATTCTTGCCTGCACATATGTGAGAACCATAAAGTGCGTCTTTTGAGTGTCAAATTCATAAAACCCTATTGGTGAGGCAGAAATATCCGGTCACTCTCGAACCGGGACTCTTTTATTTGGTGGTTTTCTCCAAACTCAAGGATTAAGCATGAGAATAATGTTCTTTGATATTTCTGAGTTCTTATTGTTGGTATGTAGAAACTTTATGTCTTCGTAGCTTTTCGTATGCAGGTGCTTTGGAATTTTTAGAAGTTGAAGTAGGTTTTGTGGGTATATCTCTTGTAAACCCTCACGAAACTATAACTCGTCCACTAGGGACACCTAGGGGTTTAAAGGCTTGTTGCACATGCTAAGTGTAACCGTTTACTCGACGAAACGGAGTTGTATTTGTTTTTTTTTTATTAGTTTAGATTGATAGTTTGCTCGAGGACTAGCAAAAGGCAAGTGTGGGGGATTAGCGTAGCCACAAGCTGAGCCCCTACACCTTTTTGAATAGAAATGCCTAGTCTAAAGAAAATAGAATTGCCGATTTTGTAATTAGAATCATGACTAGCCATGCAATTCTGCAGCCTTTTCATAAAGACCACTGTATCCTCTCCCAGCTCGCCTAGGGTCATAAAAGCAAACACACCTAAGTCGTATCCATGGTCACTGCATTTGGCCAAATATTTGTTTCGCTTACGGGAAACAACATTGGAGATAGCATTCCCTGGTGTAAAAGCAACTCTCTCGCTTCCGGCAAAAGGGGAAACCCCCGTAACATCAAAGCACACATATCGGCCTTCCTCCCAGTTATAAACAAGTATATCGGCGGGCCTCAGTGAGTTTGTGTTGTCGGCTAAAAATCCAGCTTAACTTCCTTTCAGGCAGGGACACCGGCTTTAAAACACATGTTAGCAACTACATCCCTAACAAGATCATGCCTGAATTTTAGGCCGACCTCGCTAGCACAATGTATAGAATGATCACCATAAACGTCCATTGCCCTACCACAAGAGGAACAAGGGTTGTCCCCAACAAAAATTGGTATGCCCAACCTGTAGCTGAGTATGACCCTAAACTGGCGAGGCCCAACTGCTTGGTGTAGCCCAGCGATGGGGATGACCTTGAGATAGTCTTGGGCATGGGCCCTTCTGTTACACTGCCACAATATGCAGTCTCTTGTAGTCTGTTGGAAGTAGCTGGGGATATTCTTCTTCACCATATCAAAGTAAAACACTACCAAGGTATGCATGGGACGTGGGCAGTTGCTTTAATACTGAAAGAAGAGGGGGCCAAGCCACAAACCTGACAGAAGCTAGTCAGAGATTGCTGGAAACTCTGGTAAAGGTCAGTGTCACTAGGCACCTTAAGAATGGAGTTCTGCACCTGATTTGTCTGTATACAAGAAGCTAGATAATAGTACCTGCTGGAATCCATCATGGTGTACACTCTCAGACGCCCATCCTTTATGGGTAATGTAGCTATACGCAACTGGTTAGGACCAAAGCCATCTCCATCGCCAGTAACCAGATGCCTAAGGAACTGGCTAAGTGATAAACACATTTTAGTGTCTAAATTGCACCTTAGTTTCTATTAAGTTAGTATTCGATTTTGCACTTATTACGTGTTTTTATGCTTTTGTAGGTACATTAGAAGAATAAAGATTTGTGGAAAAATTGGCTCAAAAAGTGATAAAGGCACCCGCGACAAGTGTTATTGGAACCCCAGAAATGGATAAGGGGCACCCTAGAATCGGCCGAGACAACCCAACGAGTCAACTCAGCCGAGCCGGATCGGGACTCATCGGAAGTTCCTGGACAGTCCTGTACACTCAAAATCCACGAGATTTTCGAGTTGTTTTGCGATTCCAAGTACCCCACAAGCTAGAAGAGATTGATACAAGACTAAACACGTGAAACAATAGAGGATTACGCCGGAGAATTTGCCCCAAAATCCTAGTTTTGGCCGGAAAAATAGATGGGTTCCTGTTTTGATTGGGAATCGAAAATCTTGGGATTTCACCGAGTTCTACTAGGTTTGGGACACTCCCAAGGGTTCCCAAAGCCTATATATATGAAGAGAAGAGCTTAGAAGCAGGGAGGAAGCCCTAGAAATCAAAAACAGAAACTCCGGCACTCTCCGTCACCGTCCGATCATCGCTGTTCAACTGCTGCTGCACCGGCTGGCGTGTTCTTCATTCAGTCATCACCGGGGAAGACGACTCAACAACATCTACATCTGTTGCTGATTCAAACTGTTCTTTTGCCTATTCTTTCCTTACCTTTGTTGCTTAGAACTTTCTGTGACAGCTGAACCATCTCTGGTTACACTTATAAACGTTTCTGTTCAGCTGTTGCACCATTATTCAACCTTGTAATCAATATTTTGAGCAATGAAGAGATCTTTTGAGCAAGTTTTCTCTACCATGAGCTAAGTTTATTTACTGGGATGATGGAGGAGGTTTTTCTCTCAATTTTATGTGGTAAGTCTATTTTTAATTAATTATTTACAATT
>JAJJMC010002750.1:686103-725436 GCA_023531435.1 Papaver californicum
GTCGATTTGATTACAAATTGAGTGAATTTTAGTGAGATTGATGAAATTATAGTTTCATATCGTTAGATTTGTTAGATCGATAACAAAATGAATAAGTTTGATTGAGATTAATAAAATTCAATAAATCAAAGTGAAATTGATGAAAAATTGATATAATTTGAGTAAGATCAATCAAAATTGAGTGTATTCAAGTCGATTTGATTACAAATTGAGTGAATTTTAGTGAGATTGATGAAATCATAGTTTGATATCGTTAGATTTTTTAGATCGATAACAAAATGAATAAGTTTGATTCAGATTAAATAAAATTCAGTAAATCAAAGTGAAATCGAGTGAAAATGACCAAGGTCAAATAAGGTCGATGGATATTCGATAAAAAAAATGAGAAAAATCAATCAAAATTGACCTAGTAGAGTGAGTTCGCTACAAAATTGAGGTAATTTTAGTGAGATTGATAAAAATTGAATGAACTCAAGTGAGATTGACAAAACATTGAGTGATTTTTAGTGAAATATAACAAAATCAAGTGAATTCAAAATAGATCGAAGCTTAGTTAGTGAGTTCAAAATCAATATTGATTTACCTTGTCTGATCCCATATAATATTCATTAACCTCGCTCAGTATTGCTTAATCTTATTTAGTATCCTTCAATCGACCTTGATTTTAGTTGATTGCATTAAATTTCTCTTAAGGTGTTCACTTGTTTCACTCAATTTCACTTCAAATTAGTCAGTCTCGTTTAATTTTGCTCTTTAAATATTACTCAATTTCACTTAAATTGTTTCGATCTCATTTAGTTTTATCATTTGTGTATTAACATGTTGACATTTTGGGTAAATCATATCTATTGCTTTGAGGGCTCATGAAGCAAAATTAAAACATACAAGTTGAATTGTTTCAAAATAAACATTTATGTATAATCAAAGGTCGATAAAAATATCCCAATCATTATTTTTTTTACTATTCTTTGTTTTTTTATTTCTAAGGTTGATTAATAAACCTAACATACGAGTTCATAAAATGATGGATAAGTGGATAAACTTATGAAATCGAAGAGAAATTGAATGAGGCCAATTAGCAATATATAAGATTGATTTAAAAAAAGATAGATAAAATTAAAGAGATTATGTATTGAATTGTATTGAATTCTCAATCACTTCCAAATAATTTGAGCCATTGAGATATGCTTTATTGGATGTTCTAGTTATGATCCGTATATAAAAAAGATGTTAATTTGGTCCGTCACATTCGTGATCCGTATGAGCATAAGATGTTAATTTTAAACCGTCAGATTAACGATCCGTATGAGTAGAAGGTGAAAAATCTAGAACCATCCGATCAACCTAAACTTTTAATCTTAAACCGTCAGATGAATCAAACCTATTTATTTTATTTATTGACCACGAAGTTCCCGTTATTTACATTTAGTACCCTTAGATATAAACACCCCAACCCTAAATTATTTCATCACTTCTCATTTTCAGCGCCTCCTTCTCTCTGCCTCACTCACTAAACCTCTCTGCCTCCCTATCGAATCTCTTTTTGTTTCTTACTGCAATCAAACTACCTTCATCCAAAATTCATCCAGAAAAAGTACAATCGTTCAGCTATTGGCTCGTTTCTATGAGGTTTAGATTTCCCTTCCTTCAGAAATTCCAGTTTATGTATCACAGTGAAGGTTGTTTACTTTATTTTTTTGTATTTCATCTTCAACAGCCGACCAGAGGCCGCATAACTGTAGCAGGAGAAGATGTACGAACATTTAGTAAGAGTGAATGGGCTCGTGTAGTCTCTATAGTAAACCAGGTTGCTTCCTCAGCACTCACCCTTTTTGAATCATTGCATTTGATTTTTGATTTTCAGACTTTCATCTATTCGTTGCTCTAGAAGTTACTGTTAAAACTTATTTAGGTACAATTTGATGCAGGAACCAGTTATATTCTCAGTTTTTGTTGGAGAAAACATCACATACGGCCTTCCAGATGACAATGTTTCCAAAGAAGATGTGTGATTAGGGAAGCCTAGGATGCGAATGCACATGACTTCATTATATCCCTTCCACAGGTTTATTCTCTTTGGGTTTTTCCCTATTGTTTTTCAGCATTTTCATGCTTTAATACTCTTAAATTTTATTTTTGCAAGGGTTACGGTACACAAGTAGGTGTGTGGAGGCTTGCTGAGTGGTGGACATAGACTGGTAACATAGAGAATTTTTTTCTTTTATCATGAATTTGGTGACTTCTGTTGTGCGGTATTTAACTTGGCATTTGCAGAGAGAAGCTACACGGCTAACTGCGTTCAAGCGAAAATCTAGTCCTCTAAATAATCCTTGGAAGGATTTGGTGATTATAATTCCCTCCCAAGTGAACTTTGGATTAGGAAATAAAGCTTAAAGAACTTGAGAAACATAATGCACAAGTGAGCAAAGAGTGGAGTATCATACCAGGACGTCAAGGTCGTCCCACCCTGGTACGATATATTTATAACCTCTAAAACATGTTGTTCATCACTCAAAAGATGTAATTTGGGAATATTCATAGATTGTGTACACCAGCTGTGACATTTAACATTAATTGGATATGAATGTTCCATTTTCAGGCTTCAATCCAACCTAGTGGTATCGTTACAATTGAGCATCGGAATCTCCAAGGGCGGAACAGATCCTTAATTGGGTCAATAACAACCAGTAACTTCATTGATCCTCAGGTGCAAATTTTAGTTGTTTACTTTATATTTTTGTGGCAAATTTTATCTGGGTACCAGAAAATAGATTCCTTTCCGTCAGGCACTAAATTTTTTCACTCACAATGGACAGTTACTGAGTCTTTATCCTGCTAGGATTAACTTATATCTTTGCCTACCATTTAGAGATTGTTTCACAACATGAATATATTTCTTTTATCTATAGGATGATTTTGCTTTCAAGTTTGAGTATGTACATCCGTATCTGCAAGGCTACGGTTGGCAGCAACAGACAAGGCTATGGTTGGCAGCAACAGACAAGGCAGAGGCTGAGAAGATTATACTGATTAAGAGAGCAGAGGGTGAAACTGAATCTAAATACCTCTCTATACTGAGTATTGCTTGGAAGCGTCAAGCCATTGTTGATGGGCTTAGAGACAGCGTAATAGGTTTCTCATTTAATGTTCCCGGGACCTCTGCAAATGACGTTATGGACATGGTTCCAGTAACACAATACTTCGAAACAATGAAGGAAATATGTGCATCCTCTAAATCTTCTGCAATTTGTATCCCTCATGGGCCTGCTGCTGTTCGTGACATGGTAACTCAAATTCGTGATGGTCTAATTCAGGGATATTCTGCTCACATGCTATAAACGATGACTTAGTTCCCCAGCTCTAGTCGCATTCGCCTCAAACTGCAGCAACCAAAGGGATACCTCTATTTTTTAGTACTCAACTTTGTGTATATTAATGTTTTTCCTTTCGTCAACACCTTTCTTGTGTTTCCTTTAGTCGAGATTGGCGATCCAGCAATCACTTGAACTGCATGGTGTTCCCTGAAGTTCAATCCATTATTCCTTCCTTATTTGTGTACTTGTAAAATCTTGCAGGTAGACCAAGGGCTCTTTGTTGGAAGCAAATTCCCATTATTTAACTGACATCAGTTGACATACACCAGATTCGTCCAGTTGAAGACAGTTGAAGAAGGTGCTGATAAACCACCATCACCTGTGCTAGTCCTCCATGTTACTATGGTGGCTGTCTCTGAGACCTCCCAAGTTATGATGCCTTTACACTTGGCGGGCTTTACTCTGTTAGGGGTTACAACATGGCTGAACTTGGATCTTGCAGGAACATTCTTGAGGTAATTCATGCTGCAAAAACTAATATTCTCTCACGGTCACTAATAGCTTGCTTGATAGTAGCATTATATTTTCATGAAAACAGCTTCTTAAACCTTACTCATACAATTCATTCAGGTGGCGGCTGAGCTGCTGGTACCTGTGAGAAATACTCATATATATGCATTTGTTGAGCATGGAAATGATTTGGGTAGCTCAAAGTACTTAAAGGGAAACCCAACAAAATTTTGCAGGCGTGCAGGTAATGGCTCATCATACGGTATTGGTGTGAAGCTAGGTCTTGTACGAGCTGAATACGCTGTGGATCACAATTCTGGTACATGAGCCATTTTCCTACGGTTTGGTGAAAGGTTTTGAGGAAGGATTTCCATAATCCTCAAACATGTATTGCAAAGTTTTACTTGATATTTGTTTTTATTAGTGCGGTAAATTGGAGGTTCAGGTTCAGTTCTAGAGCCTTGAAGTTGAATAAGAGTCTGTAGGATATTAGTGTAGTATTTTGTTCTTCTGTTGAATGTAAATGAAATTTAGGCACTGGCTTTTGTTTGTTAGCTGTGTAATTTTTTAACCAAATGTGAATTTATTAATAATAAAGTTAAATTAATTATGATTTTAATTTAGTTCATAATTTTTATTCAGCATTAATTTTAATTTAATTTTGTTATTTACTTTTAATTATATAATTTTAATTAATGATAATTTCTAATATTAATTGTTAATTATAATTATAATTTGAGATTATCTAATCAAAATTTGTTTATAATGAGCAAAAAATTTGGTAGTTTAAAATTTTAAGCAATTGACTTTAGGTCGATCAAAATTAGAATTTTAAAAAATTTGGTCGCTTGAACCTTTAATCAATTAGTTTGAATAAAAACTTAGATAGCTTAAAAGCTTAAGCAATCAACTTCAGACCAATCAAAACCATAATTTTAAATAATTTGGTTGCTTAAACCTTTAATCAATCAACTTGAGTAAAAATTTTGTACCTCAAAAGCTTGAGCAACCAACTTTAAGCCAATCAAAATCGGAAATCACTTTTAGCGAGCAAATAATTTGATCGTTTAAAACTTTAACCAAGCACTTTCAAAAAGAATTGCTCCATGTATCTATCAACTAAGTATTTTACTTGCTTTAGAATGATTGGTATATCTGAAGCGATTGATATTTTACTTGCTATATTGGTTGGTCTAGATGTTAAGCGATCAACATTTTACTTGCTCCATGTTAGTTGGTCTAATGTTAAGCAATGAGAAAAGCACTCGCTTTAGGTAAGTTGGTTTATTACTAGAGCGATTGCATGGTCGCTTAAGGCTTTGAGATACATGGCTTTGGGCAACCAACGGAGCGAGTGCCACTCTTAGTCGCTATAACGGTTATAGCGACTTAAAAGAGGCTTTAAGCGACTTAAAACGACATGTCGCTTAAACCAGTTTTTCTTGTAGTGTTGGAAATACGACTAGGCGGGTTGCTAGGAACGCCCCATGTTTGATGGTACTGCTTCCAACACCGATCTTCGAGACACATGTTATTCTTTGAAAACAAAATTACAATAAACAAATAAACCAATCAATTAACCGAAAATTACAATTACAATTCAAAGAAAATAAATAACATTCCAATGGAAATAAATTATAAACTCACAGTGCCTAGCCAAGAGAATATAACCCTTTTCTCTGAGAGCTCTATTGCTTTCCGTCAAATTTCAGAATCCAGGACCATGATCGCAGATTCCCACGGTTGCCAGGTCACATCGTCTACAGACAACTAATTCAGATAAGTTCTTGAACGAACAATATCAATACTCTTCCTCCGTGTTCCCGTCCACCGAGAACATCTAGGCAACATTGATTCACTTTCAGGCGTTGGGTTCTTTGGCCGACAACTGCCTAGATATTCGTACCCCCAAAACTAGAATGTCATGACAACCAATGGAATAAATAACTGAGCAACAATTTTTTTTTTAAAAGAACAATAAATAAGACTAAGAAATTTACCTCAAATATTTGGAAGGGTCCTGCCAATGACTTTTGTCCCCTGCCAGATGCGGCGAGACCAGAATACAATTTCGAAAATGCAGCACTACCCCAGTCATAATCGTTAACTGCATTTAGATCCTCAAAAACAACTAACCATCCAACATCAATGTAGTTTTTTGCATTTGAAAAGAATTTTTGACCCAAAACATACATATAGAAGGCTCTGGCCACTCTATCAGCAAGTATGCTATCATCGTTAGCCACAACCAACATTTGTGGATCAAAATATGTGCTCAAAAATACAATCGTAATTGCATCTGAAACCCATTGGTTGGGAATATGTTCTCTTCTACAAACCTCACTATCTTTAATTTCAGGAAAAATGTACGCCCGGACATATTCAAATTGGAACTTCCCCGAGTCATAGGGAATAGGACTACCAACACCAATATTAAGTCTGGTCAACATTACCCAATCAAGGGGTGTGAACCCAAGCTCACCAAACGAGAAGTGAAAAGTGTTTGTGGTATCCCAAAAACGCTCAACAATGTAGTCAATAAGTGCATGCGATGAATCTACTACATCTATGGTAAGTAATCGGTCTCATCCTCCCTTTTCAATAATATATTTGACCGTAGGGTTATGTTTAACGATACCTGCATAGGTCTGAAGGACCGATTTGAGGGAACCACGATGTGAAAACTTGAATTTGGCGTCACTTGGATGTTTGAAATATAATAAAACAAATATAATTTACAAAAATTAAAAAAACAAATTTAAATTTAATTTACAAAACAAATATAATTTACAAAAATTTAAAAAATTACCTTGATTGCTAATACCGCTTGGATGTTTGAAAAAAGATTGAGCGGAGCCTCAAAAACGTAGGCGGGTCTTTGGGGGATCGTTAGTGAAGAATAGGGTTCACAGAGGAGGAGGCGGAAGAGGGTTGCACTACAAAAGATAAGTGTTCAGGAGAAAAAATGGAAGTTGCGGCTGAAGAAGAAGGAAGAGAAGATGGGGCGAGGCGTTAGCAATTCGCTTGGAATTGTAGGTGGGGTGCTAGGACACCGCCTGTCCATTTCATGTCACACGCTTCTCTCGCACAAGGGATGACTCGATCAGGCGTAATGCTGGCACAACGCCCCATCAGGCGTTTGTCTAGTCCGCCCGTCTCTTGGGCATGGTCCTAGGAGGTCGTCCATCATCAGGCGTTATCTTTTGCTCCCGCCCCACATCAAGCGTTCAGCTAGACGTCCGCCTCGTGCAAACGTTACGCTAGACAACCGCCCGTCTTAACAAGCGTTACGCTAGAAAGCCGCCCAACAACAGGTGTTATACTAGAGCACCGTCCGACCATTTTTAATCTCTGGGCTACTATTTTTGGACCGGATCAAAGAGTAACAATTTTACTCTTTAGTCTTTTGGTTCCCTCGTCCCACTGTGATGCCTTTAGTCTTTTGGTTCCCTCGTCCCACTGTGATGCCCTTACTAGACGCATACATGACAGTACGTAGCAGTATGGATGATTTATCATTTCTTGAATGCAAGAGTAATTAACTTTCAAAGCACTAGCATGTTAATATGTTATGGAGTCAACACTCACGATATTATATGAAATTAAATGAGTAGCTATCTTACACTTTCTCACTTTAACAAGATTTCATAGCAAATACAGACTCTTCCGTATATTAACAAGGGCAATGTTTCGTACCTGTTTCGCGACTATGTAGCAATATATGTCATTTAGATTTATGAAAACCAACAAGAATGCTTCTGTGAACCGTATTCCTTTTAGCAATACCACCGTCTCGAGCTTGTTCTCTTCTTAACAATATGCTAAATGAATATTTAGTCTCCCTATCACTAAATGAGTACTCTTCCTAAAATCCTTCCTCCCAAAATTTTTACCCCCTCCCCACTCCAAGAAAAAACTCTCCTATTTATAACTCCTTTCCCTCGATTATGATCCTAGGATCAAATTATTTCGATCAAACGGTTCAACATAAAAACCTAAATATTATTACTCATTTTTTAAAAAAATATTATTCATATATTCATAAAATTCTTTGATATTATTACTAAAATCCAAAATATATTCATTCAAACCTAGGATCTTTAGAGGATGGAAAGACTAGGGAATAAAGTATCTTAGTCAAAAAAAATTGTCTTTGATGTCGACATTTTTTATGGATGGACGACTAACTTAGGGGGCTAGTAATGGACGCACACTTTCTATGGGTGGATGGCTAACTTATACGGACATCTTGAACTGGACGCACAGAAGTAAGTGGACTTAATTAGAGGTCATATAGGTGCAGCAAACTCTTTGGATTCGGTAGACAGCACCTTGGTCCAAAATTGGGCTTGTTATGTATTCATTTTTGTCTCAAACAATTAGGTAGTTACATGATTTTAGTCTCAAACTAAATTTGAGATTACGGTGCGTATATTGCTAGATTTGGTTCGCGAAACATTTTTTTAAGGTCATTTATTTATACGAAATTGGGTGTCTACAACTTTAATTATCAAATAATGCGATTAACATTAATTGTGATTATAAAAACCATTGTTCACTTTATAAAGTTTATATACACCGTTGACACCATTAACACTATAATTTTAAACGAGCAATCCTGTTTCTTTGACTTCGATTTACTCGTGTAGACCCTCGACGTTCTTTTCATACACTGTTTGTCTTTTGATAGGTGACTTTCTTTCTTGCCACTTCTCTCACAAACAATTTCCAAACGATCACACCTCGTACGACGGCCTAAGACTAATGCACATTTGATCTCCATGCCTTTTTCCACAAACTATTGCTTTGCACCCTCCTTCTTTTCCCACACCAAATCAGTGTAACAGTGGGTCGAAGTATTAGGCCGCATCTGAGACACGGGTTCAGGTTGGTGGTCGAACGCTTGAACAATCTATAAATAAATCGGAAAATTAGGCCAACGTAATCGGTGGATAGGTGACAATGGTGTTGAACGATTCCACATAATCGTCCATTAGGTCTATACACATCAAACGATTCTACCTAGTCTTGATTTTTGGAAAAAAACCCTAAATGATAGAATCGACACAAGTGAAATGATTTATGTAACGATTCTAGCATTAAGCAAAGCGCAGTTCTCCTGGACACTTTTTCGACTAGAATCGTTACATAGATCAACACACGTCGACCGATTATTTGAATTCCCCCAAAACTGAACCAGAATCGGTCGTTGTTCATGACCATAACCACCGATTCTGGTTCGTGAATTCTGAGAGGAGGTAAACTTGTTGGTTACGATGTCATCGTAACCAACGATTCTGGGTTATACGGAGGCCAAAAAATAGGTCAAATTTGCAAAAAGAAAATCACTTTTTTGAGATTGTAGACTACAAAAATACATGTTTGGAGATACTAAGAACGTATACCTGACGTTTGAAAGCATTAAGATGTCTATTTTTCCGGGTTGAATCTTCATTTCCTTGATAAAAATCCTCATTTATGCTTTGGTTCACACGTTCTTGTTCATCCAACAAAAACCCCAAATCGGAAGGATCGAAAGCACAATAATCTGATTTGCGATACGTAGATGCACCAACTTCTTGTTCACCACTAAAATATACGTCAATGCAATCAAATTTCATCTTTGCTACCAGAACCCCAAAACCCTAGTTTTCCTCAAGTTTTTCTCCTTCTTCTTCATTTTTTTTTTTTAAAAAGACTACTCTAACTCTTACCATCTAACCCTAACTATAATCTAGTTTTAATCATCAACTAATTTAACTAACATTTTAATTAATTAACACAAAACAAGCATATTAGTTAATAAAATAAAAGGTTGGATAAGGGGTTTTTGTTTTTTTTATAATGATCCTATTTTAACTTTAGTGGTAGGCCCAAAATAATTTTCGTAGGCCCCAGTTCAGCCAGATTGAATTGGCTGCTCTGATTAACTTCAAAATTTCTATATCTCTCTGTTGCATTAATCATACACTGCAAATCACTATTTTAGCCAACCACCAACGACGTACAAAAGTATGTTAATCAAAAGTTTATGTATTTGTCAATTATCACAATCACTTAAACTCAAAACTCAAGCAACAATCATGCATATCGATTAATGCTCCATCATCTGGTGACCCCGAAGATGAACCTAATAGTTGCAAACAAAGTCTGAAAGGACATCAACAAAAGATTGAGCAAACCAGAGGTTCCAAATGAAACTCCATTCCCATCTCAGTCTTTCACTATATGGTGGGTGGGGTTAGACTAATGCCATTAACATTAGTGTGATTCTCATGCATCCAGATATGTGACAGGCGACCTAGACCCCAAAACATAGTCATCATATTGTATAAGCTAAGCAACTGGCAACGAGTCGATCGAGCTAGGACCAGTTTTGTCAGTGTTGATCTAGAAGACTCAAGTCGGTAGATAAAGATGCGGTTTGTTGTCGCATAGGATATACATATGTACCTTGCAAGATTATGTCTAGGATCTGACACTAAAACTCCCAAACAGCCTGAATCTTTTACCGTCATCTTTAAACGTCTGCTACTTTCATAGGCAGGGGCAGAAGCTAGGTATGGATAAGTAGGGAAATTGCTCCCACTTACCAACTGGTTGTACTTGTAGGATTTCCCACAACACACCCAAGAACAATCCAAAGCAAATAACAACATTCACGATCGAATATAAAGAATAAAAACAAGAAAATAAAGTAGGAATAAAGTAGACACAAGGTTTTTTACGTGGTTCGATCAATGTGATCTACATCCATGGGATAGGGTTTCACTATGATGGATTTTGTTACATGAACTCCATGAATGGAGGTTCGTAAGCTTGAAATCTAAAATGTGGTGGTGGAGAAGATACAAACATAAATGAATCCCCCTTCTAAACCTAATACACTTTCTCTTTTGTAGGGTAAGATATTGTATAGATGATTACATGTTTATCCTTAGCTTAATAGTTAAGCATCTAAAGACTAGTTATGGTACACGCCACTTCACGATGCTAAGTTTCATATGCTCTAATCTTACGCCATGTGTCGAGCAGGATTTATGCCCTTACATTTTGTCCCTTTTGCTTGAAGTTTGTTTGAAGAACAATCTTGAAGCAAAACCTTCCTTTGATATAGCTTATATTTGTTGCAGCAGGAATTGAGCGAAAGAATACAATCGACTTAAAAAGTATAAATACTTGTCCCTATTCTTGCGCGAAGTTCCGAAGCATTGAAACATTAGTCCTTGAAGTATCTTAATTTTTGAGTAAGTACTAAAAATCCGAAGTATAAAAAGTATCAACCCTTGAAGAACTATGGTTCCCGAATAAGAAATAAAAAATATGAAGTTATACGAAATCTCAAAGTATAAGAAGTATCCAAAGCATTGTTTGAATCAATAATTACTGACTATTGGTGCTGCACAGTGATGTTTCTTGTGACACTGCCCCATGTTATGCTGCAAATAAGAGTATAAATTAGCATTAAAAATTTCAGTGGTCAAACAAGTTTTATATATGTGTATGTTCAAAACGTTTTGTCTGCTTAATTTCAGTCTTAATATTCCTTTGTATTACTTGTTTCGTTCATTTGATAGATACCTCCCATGGAAATAATTCTTAATTGTTCTTGTTGAAATTGGTCTTGAGGGCTTATCTTTGCCTACTACTACTTTCCATGTGAAGTACCGTATCATTTGAAGCAAAACAAATATTCAAGAAAAGTATTAATGATTAATATATACGAGTTTTTTCTTGGCTTTATGTAATTGTGCGAGATCTTTTCTCGGCTCTATGTAATTGTGTACTGTATGGTGTTGAAATGAACCAAATAAAATGTTTTATAAGTTGTAAGTTGTAACAAATGAGACAAAACAAATGTTCGAGGAAAGTGATACTTAGCTTTTGTGTTCAATTGTTGGTGCCTTGCTTTGTTGGTGACCTAAGATGTTTCGGACCCCAGTGAACTCTTCGCTGGTCTTATTCTGGATTTGAACTTCGCAAATAAGTTCACAAGAAATTTGCTTGCTTAAGCTTGATCTTCGCGAGATGTTACTTCGCAAAAAGTTGCTTGACCTGAACTAGAACTTCGTAAATATTTTGCAAGCTGTTTGAGAAGTTCGCTGGATTTGAACTTCACTGGATTTGACTACTTCGCAGAGAATCTTTGCTATTTCAACAGAAGCTTCGGCGTATATGTACTGACAAGCTAAGCTTCGTTGCGTCCCTGGAATTGAGAATGATTCGAGCTCAACTCTTCCTTCGCAAAGCTAGGCGAACTTGACTTCCTCATGATGATGATTCCACTGACAAGCAATTTTGAACTTCGTGCTTTCTTTCTCACTGTCACTTTATGGCAAGAATGACCTCTCAGTAGAATCAGCGAGATAAAAGGAACAGGCGATTCAGCTTGAGATCTCCTTGGGAGAAACCTTCGATGATCCTGTGGTTGAGCATCTTCTTGTTGAAGCCAGATTGTAGCGTTTCTTTGAACCTTCCTTCCTACTCCGAGATAATTGATCCGAAGAAAAAGGATTCGCAGATAATTGATGTGTTCGCCAAGAACTTTCCTTAACTTTCCTTTCTTCGCCGATGTTGTGATTGTCTTGAGAATTTATCTTGATGTTCGGAGAATTTGTGCGAAGTATTTTCTGAGATAATGGCTCCGAGTTGACTTGCTACGAGTAGGATGCTACGAAGTTGCCGCCGAAGTAAGCTTCCCTAGTATGTCTTTCTCAATTGTTCGCTGGGAGTTATAACTGGGTCTGTTGCCGAGGAGCATCACTGCCTCATCATTCCTCGCGTGGTAATGAACTTCACGATTGGCAGGGATTATCCTGATTGACAGTTGAATCTCATTCAAACTCAGCTCCACAAGCTCTTGATGGTAAAAGTTTGCTGCGAAGTTGTTCCCCAAGATGCTACACAGCCCCTGATTCTTCGTTGGTTATCCAAAGGAGATTCTATTGATGAGGATGAAGACTCATTCGATCTCATTCGCTGCATTTTTCTCTTGGTCTGTTTTTTTTTTTTGTTTCTTGCTTTTCTCAGATATCAGCTACTTAGCACCAGAAGATGCATAGCGTTGATTTCTTGGTAAAGTTCCATTTAGTCCTTCTAACTTTGAGATTTAGTAGATATGTTGCTCTGAGAAGCTAGACCTCACTGAAACTGTCTTGAGCCAATATTTCACTGAAGTTGTCTAAAAATTTTATAATAGGTAGGATAAATCCTTTACCCTTTTCTTATTTCTAACGTCAAAATGTAGTTGCAGGATTTCCCACAACACACTCAAAAACAATCTAAAGCAAAGAACAACATTCACAATCAAATATGAAGAATAAAAGCAAAAAAATATATAGTAGACACAAAGTTTTTTACGTGGTTCGATCAATGTGATCTACATCCACGGATAGGGTTTCACTATGATGAATTTTGTTACATAAACTCTATGAATGGAGACTCTAAAGCTTGAAATCTAAAGTGCGATGGTGGAGAAGATAAAAACATAAATGAATCCTTAAGAATCTAGAGACCAGTTATGGTGTGTGGTACACACCGCTTCCCGATGCTAAGTTGCATATATTCTAATTTTACCATGTGTCGAACAAGATTTATGCTCTCATACTGGTCTTGAAAGGTTATTTACACATTTTTTCACAAAATGTGCACTTTTCTTTATGTTCTTACTATCTTTCATCTATCCTGGCTCCATCATTGTCTGCATGGCTCATTGATCAATCGAGTTAATTATCTGAATACCACAAGTTGAAAAACACTTCTCGGCCGTTTTTGTGCTTGTTAGGTAACAAGGAGAGAATTGGGCCCAACCAACAATAATATCATGAAGAAAGTGTGATGAAACAAAAAAATGAAAACTGAAAAATTAAAGAGATCTGGTCCAGAATTAACCATATCATTCAATTTCATTACGACAAAACACAAGAAAGATGGTCCAGTCCAGAAGACATATTCTCATCAAGTACTTAGCTAAGTGATACACAATACGTGGTGATAAAACAACCGTTTAAGATTCATAAAGTGAAAGGATATGAATGATGGATCACCTAATATATCTAAAACATGTTCACCGAATTGCATCATCTACTGATTCTAGTCTATATATGCTGCATCTTATCATCATCTCATCAACATTACTACTAATACAGTCATACCCACTTTCATTACTTCATTTCTCAAATTTGGTCTCCAAAAATGGCAGTTGCTAGCTTAAGCTTCATTGTGGGCATCTTGGGTAATATCATTTCTATACTGGTTTTCCTTTCTCCTATGTAAGTTGGAAACAAATTATTATTTTTATTTTTTTCTGTAGACAGTTTATTTCTTTTTTTTTAGCTAATTATGAATTGATGTGGGGTTTAATGAATTTATTCAGAACAACTTTTAAGAGAATAGTGAAGAAGAAATCAACAGAGAATTTCAAAGGGATACCGTATATTTCGACGTTGCTAAGTACATCATTATGGACATATTATGGTCTTCTTAAACCCGGTGGTATGCTTATTGTCACTGTTAATGGAACTGGTGCTATTCTTCAAGCCATATATGTTACTCTTTTCATCATCTATGCACCCGAAGACTCTAAAGTATGTTTTACATATACCCCTAACTTAATTTTTTCTGTATTTACTGTCCATTAATCACCGGAGTCTGAAATCTCTAACCGCGATTTTTTGCAGGTTAAACATTTGAAGTTAGCAGGGATTTTTAACGTGGGGTTCTACACGACGGTGGTACTAATTACATTACTTGCTACACATGGAAGTTTACGGCTAACAGTTGTCGGATTCCTTTGTGCAGGATTAACTTTAGAAATGTATGCTTCTCCACTAGTATCCATGGTAAGTACTATAGGATGGTAGGTACTATAGGGTGTAGTATATAGTTTCATCTCCCTGTACGTATGTTGCATTCGATTGTCTGTCCATCATATTGTAAAATTCTTCTTGGGCATAAACCGTACAATCGTCGGACTGTTTGCATCAAAAGTAGCATTTTGATTTAATCAAGTTAAAAGGTTAAAAGTTAGTTTGGGCACTAAATTTTAGAATGAATTCTAAAAACAAAAGAATTTTTTTTTTCTAAAGTAAACTATTTTTATTTCTGAATTCTGAAAACTTTTTATGCTTCTAGTTGCCAAATAGGCTATTAGCTTTTTGAATTGTATGGAATGGTCAAGTTTGGATCCCAGTCTATGATTCAATGACGCTGCTTGATCATTACATGAATCTGGTCAGATATGCCAGAAAAAAGAAGAAGAAAATAACAGATTAACTAACAATTCAATTTCTCAGGGCCACAAATTGTTTCTCACCAAAAATTTTGTGGTCATATCCTTGATTTAGCATCACGTTTAACACATGTTATTGTACTTATATTGGTGTAGCCATTTATTTCCTACTTTGCTATTATCATACACTCATCACAAACTAAACAGTGCACACTTCATACCGATGTTTGTTGTTTTTGGAAGTTGGATGTGAATCATTGCAACACTTTTTGACTTGTTGCCATGTCCACTAGTTTTCTTTTTATAATTTAGTTCCCATTTTTACTACTGCGAGCGATGTTATTTAAGTGACTTGTGTTGCATATCTACCGAGAAATGTGATAAAGACGAAAAGCGTGGAGTACATGCCATTTTCATTATCATTTTTTCTCTTCCTCAATGGTGGTGTTTGGTCTGTTTATTCAGTGCTCGTCAAGGATTTCTTCATTGGGGTAAGAATCTATCGTTCAGTGAATTACATTTATTCAATAGTAGTGTCCCAAGAAAGATGCGAAAGCTGGTAGGCCTAACTCGCAATAAATTTCAGAACTTTAGCTTGGCCTTGCAGGAGTAGCTATAGGTTATCCATCTTAGTCTAACTAGAGTATGAGTTCCAAATTCCAATCTTGTTGCAATCTGGTTCATTGTGATTCTGCAATTAATTCTAGAGTCTTTCCGGTGTAAAATGTAAAGTATTATTTACCTAATTTTGATATGCAATGTAGGTGCCCAATGCTATTGGTTTCGTTTTAGGTTCAACTCAGTTAATAGTATACACAATTTACAAAAACAAAGCAACAGAGAAATCGATAGCCAAACTGGAAGAAGAAGGATCAACTCATTTAGTACATGGAACCGTCGAAATGGGTACGTACGACAAAGAGATAAAGAAAGAAAGAAGCCTAAACAGAGTGTGGAGTCTACCTAAACCAACCGTGTCAAGACAACTTAGTTTTCAGAAGATTATTGCTAAATCAAACTCTATGAATGTAAATTCACTACAACTTAGTGATGATATTGAGAATCAGGGTCAGAACCTTGTCAATGGTACCATTGGTCATGATAGGTAGTAAAATTACTAAGTTAAAGACAATTATCAACACGAAGTACTTGGAACAAGATGTAACCAGCAATGTTTTGACTAGTCCTTGGACATGTGTGCGGGAGACATGTTTTGTTACAAAGTTTAATTTATAATTCAAAAGAATGTACCAAAATATAGTCCATCAATCGATCTTTATCTGCGCAATTCATCCAAATTCAACTACTAATGCATATTGAGCAACCGAACTATTTTTGTTATTCAAAGCTCCCACAGGAGAAATATATTAGAAGGAAAAGCAAATCAAGCGAGGGGGCATGAGCCTAACCTCAAGACAAACAAACCAACAACCCGAAAAGCTACCAGGTGCACTAAATATGCTACCTTCAAGAAAATCTATAGTTGGGCAAACCCATCCTATCGATTAAGCAACCATACTTGAAAGAGCAGGACATGCACTACTCCGAAAAAATTGAGAACCAAAAACTAAGTAAAAATATCAAACTTACAATAGCAGTGATGGGTGATGAGCGTATCAGGGAAGCTAGTTTTGGAATACTAAACCAGACCCTTGAAACTTATCATTCACGAGACAATCTAGCCGTTCAACCATAAGAGGTGTCAAGTAATTCTTCCAATCACCAACCTCACCTTTCCTATAAAACTCTATGTTTTTGAATTTGCCTCTAGAGGTACCATTCTTATTGACATCTAAATCTTTCAAGTGTTGAAAACTACATAAATGTAATATTTCTTCAATCACTCCTTGACTCTCCTCTTCTACAGAGAAACCATAACCCATGAATTCTGCAAGTCTTTTCGACTGAGATTTCGGTTCTTTCTTCAAATCTTCATAATTTAGAAACAACACTTTATGAGGATTCTCTAAGCTCTCTTTCCAATACCCAAGTATATGATCCCAAAATGGACCAAAAATTGAAAAACTCAAGAGCCTCTTCAATTGACAGAGGATCACTATGGCTAATGTCCTTCTGCAATGCTTTTAGTTTGTTAATAAAATGCCGCAGAGAGATGAAGTTGTCTTTTGGGTTTCTATATAAATAAACAACCTTGCAATTTATGCAACTCTTAATGGATTCAGGTAAAGAAGGGTAAGGAACATGGGTAGCTATAAGTCTGGATGGAGAGTCATGCTCATCATCGCCGGTACTAGTTTTAGTGAAATCAAGATGACTATACCCCCGGTGGATAAATATGTTTAAAATCAATGAAAGGGACAAGGTCATGAGGTGAAACTGTAAGCAATGGGCGGTGGTGGTTTGTAGTTGAAGACGAAGGGTAACGGGTTCGATTGACGATTGCGAAGGCAAGTGCTTTCAATCAAGTAGTTCCTGCTTTAGGTAGTGTAGCAATAACTATATCAGTATCCAAAGCTTTAAAATTCTGTTGAAAATCTTTAATATTTTCTATTCCTTTAGCATAGAACCAAAATCCTTGATGTTGATAAAAAGCATAATCTCCCAAACCATCTCGACCAACAGTACTGTTTTCAGACAGTTCAAATGGTTTTTCATTATCTGAAGTTGCCATGGATGATGGAAGAGTTTTGGCCGGAAATTTAGATATATTATAGCAGTGAGTTGCTACAACTTGGTTCGCACTTATTTCTCAACTATATATCAATCAATCAATACTTCTTGTGTAAAGATAGATTGGCGTATAGGCACCACAAACATTTACACAATCATTTATAATTATCCCACGTCATCATCTTTTTACATTTCACACTCCTTAAATGATATATCCAAAATAAAAGGTCATGTCAGAATTTTTAAAGGACACATCCCAAATGAATCCGGCAAATTTAAAGCATACCTGTTTTATTTAAGGCTTATCTAATTTTATTCACAACCAAATAGTAGGATAAAGGGTATTTTAAATGGGTGGACCTACTAAATTAC
The DNA here is from genome assembly GCA_023531435.1 of Papaver californicum. Lineage (NCBI taxonomy): Eukaryota > Viridiplantae > Streptophyta > Magnoliopsida > Ranunculales > Papaveraceae > Papaver > Papaver californicum. Next base: position 704,161 of record JAJJMC010002750.1, read on the forward strand.
TCTTAATAGTTAAAATTATGTTTCTATCCTTACCTCTAATATCAGTTTTTTTTTAATTTTCTTTTCTAAACTTTTTTTTTAATTTTGTTTTCAACTTTTTCTTAATTTTTTTTCTTTTGGTTTATTTCTGTATCTCTCAAAAACGATCAATAAGTGAAACAAAAAATATCAAACCAAAATATTTTAAAAACGTTCAAATTTCAATTTTTATTTTTATTTTTTTAAGAACATTAAACTAGAATCGTGGATACGATGACGTGCGTATGCCGATTCAGGTTTGATGTTCTTCATTGACGAAGAACATAAAGGATCAGCATATACTGGTGCTCATATCAGCCGATTTTAAAAAATCACACTCTAGAATCGGTCGATATATATTAACATTCATATCGGCCGATTATTAAAAAAAACTCAAAAACGCTAGTTTTGTTTTTATAATAATACGTCCATAATCGGTGGATAAAGTTTTCCAGTGTGCCGATTATAACAAACTCAAATTCAAAAAAATTTCTACAAATGTTTTTGCCCAGTATCGCTGGATAAGGTTCCCCAGTGTGTCGGTTCTAAAAAACTCAAATTCAAAAGTTTTTCTACAAATTTTTTTATCCAAAATCGAAGGATATAAATGCATTTATCCACTGATTCTAGTTTATACAAAAATAAAAATAAAAGTTACAAAAAAATAAATAAAAATTTTAAAAAATAATAAATAAATAAAAAGTTAAAAGATAAACATAAAACAAAAAATAAATATTTAAAATAAAAAATAAAAAAATAAATTTATTAAATAATTAAATTTATCTAAGAATTAATTCAATTAATAACTCTAATTAATCAAAGGATATATTAACCATTAACTAAAATAGTTGGATAAGAGGTTTTTAAAGTTACTTCAAGGTGTCCTTTTTTAATTGGTAGGATTGAATTAAAATGACAGGACTGGAATTAACCAAACAAATGAATGACAACATGATAACACAAGTACAGGCACATCCCAAATTATTTGACATGTACCCTGGAAAATTAGTAATTTATTCAAAACTATTTAGAAGTTTCTTCGATGAAAAGTTAACATGTATATTGCAAAAAAAAGTCTTGTATATGTATATCAAATTATCAGAAAATAAAGACTTAACTTGACTGACTAGTGGAAAAAAAATCAGATTATCAAAAGATAACTTTTTTTTTTTTGAAACGTAAAAATAAAGACTTGCCTTAACTGACTAGTGGATTAATAAAAACAATATATGCTATAAAATAACATTAACAGAGCAAAATCCTGAGATTTGCAAATTTTGCCATTTTGGGAAGCACCCCATGTTTACTGCGTATCTCCTTATCTTTCTTTTGTTTAGAAATGATAGTTTTCTCTTTATCTTCATACGCGACAGTTTTATAAGATCAAAGGCAGATATACCCGTGTCTCGTTATGGGTATTTCAGTCCCTACTGCTTTCCCTGGTTGTATCCATTTCTTTCATCCTGTTGACGATATTTTTTGGGGACGTTAGTTGGTTGGTCTAGAATACCCGGAGCTAGTTAATTTATAGTCCATCCGGGAGAACCCATTAATCCGTAAGTTTAAAATTGTTTTGAAAATTAACAATTACTGTTATGTCCATCACGTGGAACCATCCATGTACTCCACCTTCTCCACCTTTGACACTTCTCATTTTCTTTAACGGAATTTTCAGTTTCAGCTACTCCACACACCTCTTATTTACTTCAGTAAAACCTGAAAATCTAGGACAAATTTTTTGGAAACCACCTGAAACCAAATCCAAAAACACAAAGCAAACAACAAAAATCAAAATTTGTAATAGCATACTTTGAAATATAGATTTCTTTGAGCATTCTACAACTGAAACCTAAGCTATTGTCAGCAACTACTGCCATATAGTCCACTTAAAATGGGTACCAAGAGAAAAACCAATAGAAGAATAAAATAAAAAGTAATCGAAGAACACGATACTCCTCAATCTCCACCATCGAAGAAGAAGAAGAAAGCTTCTCCTGTAGATTCTCTACCACCAAAATCAAAAAAGAAGAAAAACAATGAAGTTTTTGATTCTCCAACAACATCGAAAAAATGAAACAAACTGTTGTTGATTCTCAACCAAAATCAAAAAAGAAGAAGAACAATGAAGTTGTTGATTCTCCAAAAACATCGAAAAAAATGAAATAAACTATTGTTGATTTTCCACCAAAATCAAAAAAGAAGAAAAACAATAAAGTTGTTGATTCTACAACAACATCGAAAAAAATGAAACAAACTGTTGTTCGTTGTTCGTTCTTCAATTACTATTTCTTCAACATCTACAAAGAAGAAGAAGAAGAAAGCTCTTCTTACGAAAGTTCTTGTTGTTCGTTCTCCATCAACATCACATAAGAAGAAGAAGAAGAAGGGTGTTGTTGTTTCTGGTAAAAAAGGTACTGATTCTAATCATCGGTGCATATCAATATATAACATACTTTGTTCATGTTATACGAGTTAGATCTAGCATACATCATCGGTACATATCAATATATATATAGTTTTTTCATGTTATAGCACATAGATCTAACATGCAACATAGGTTATATACTGATATGTGCTTGGTTTTTAGTTTTAATTCTTGAATTGGATCAGTAGATATCAGTATGTACTTATTTCATGTTATAGCATCTAGATCTTGATTGCAGGATAAGTATATATTGATATGTACTTTTTTCTAGATCTTGATTAGGATCAGTACATATCAATATATATTTTGTTCATGCTATAGATATAAAGCATATATATCGATATATATTGTTCTATATTATAGCATCTAGATCTTGCGTACATGATAGTATATATTGATATGTACTTTGTTATAATCTTGAATTGGATCAGTATATATCAATGTATACTTTGTTCATGATATAACAGATAGATATCAACATATCAAAAATATATACTTTGTTCAATATTATAGTACATATTGATATATTGTAGGGTTATTGACAGTGTGTTAATTATATAGGTGGTGTGAAGAAAACTACAAAGAATACAAAAGCACCTGCACCTGCTAGGAAAATCTACAGAAGTGATTTCATGGGGATTTTCTCACTTGTTAAAGCAATCAAGACTGAAAAGCTTGAGTTGAGTGAAACTCAGTTACGGATCATTGGTGAGCAATCATATGGAAACCTTTTTTGATGTTCTGGTACACAAATCTTGGTGCATATCACTGGAGGAAGAATGGAACTGCGGTAACCAATCAAATACAATGTTATAAGAGAAGTAAAGTTGCGAATGAGCCCACATTTGAGTTCAAAAGGCATGGAGTTTCACATATTCTGACATTCACTCCTGAAGAAGTAGCTATTATCTTTGGAATTCCAAGAGCAGGAAAAACACAACATGAAGATATGATGCTGACATCAAGGGGTGGATATCAAAACAATGCTTTCTTCCAAAGGTTTTTTGGTGATGTAGAAAAGACTAAAAATGTAAATAGAGTGAGGATACAGGAAGAAGTCTTGAAACTTTTAAGAAAAAAAACCAGCAACTAAGAAGAAAGCAAATGAAAAAGTTGAAGAATCTGAAGAAAAGCAAAGTGATGAAGAACCTGAAGAAATTTTTGAGTAATGAAGAAAATGAATAAGAAGAAAATGAACAAGAAGAAAGTGAAGAAGATATTGAAGAAAGGAGTGAGGAAAAAAATGAAGAAGTGAGAGATGCTGAAGACCTTGTAAGGCTTATATGCCTGTTCATGGGTATCACTTTATTTTTCACAACAAAAGATGCACATGCCTTGACTGAAAAGTACATTGGTCTTGCGGAGGATCTCGAGGCTGCAAAAAATGTGTCATGGCCAGATTTGATACATTCTTACCCAGAAAAGTCACTAAATGACAATGTAAATGCATTCGAGAATACTACCAGATGTCTGGACTAAATACGTACTAAAAATCTTTTTAGTAATTTACTCAATGAAAATTATGATTTACTTTTAACTTTGTTTTGGTGATTTTTTTTTCCAAAAACAGATTTGGTATGCAGAGCATACATATTTGCTAGAACCGGAGGAAATAGAGACGATTCCGGAGAAAAAAAAGTTTGTTCCGAGAGATGTCAAATGGAATCTGTCAAAGTTATGTGATGCACTCCAAAAAGACATTGATACAACTTAATATGAGGTAAGAAAAATATGTACTTATTTACTGCATTTATGATGTTTGTTATCCTACAGTATATAATGATATGTATTGAATGTATAATGTTTGTTATCCTTTAGTATATATTCATATGTACCTCATGAAAAAACTTATTTTTATAGTACATATTTTGTTGTTTTGGTACAGTTCAATAAAAATTTCAAGGTTCAATACACCAATCAAGAAAAGCAAATTCTGAATAAAATCACAAGAAGAGTTACAGAAGAGGAGAGTGAAGCTGAAAAGGAAGAAGATAAAGAAGAAACTGCAGGGAAGACAGTGGAGGAAGATAATTGGAAAGCAAGATATGAAGAATTGAAAAATAAAATATTTGAAAAATTAGGTGAAGCGAACACCATGCAGCATGAGGATGGACCACTTGATGCATCAAAGATTCTGCAAATGTTGAATGACATATACATGAAAGCTTTTCCCTTGCAGCCTGAAAATAAAGAAGATTTTCGAGACTCAATTGATGGGAGTCCCACTCATTTAGGTACTGACCCAACAGGACAATTCCCATCTCCTACTACTCAAGAGAACCTCTTTGTGAAAACATAACAGAAGATGAAGTAGTTTTGGGAGAAGAAGTACCAACTTTTCAGATTCCACCAGAAGATGAACAAAATATTTTGAGTGACACCACCGTCAAAAGGGTACCATTTAATGTTGCATTGTCAACACCACCTTCGGTGCACAAGTTCTGTGGTGTTGATATTAATGTTATTAAAACATGGGTTAATTCTGACTTGGAGAAAGAGGTCAAAGAGATGCAGCAGAAAAATAACACATAGGCAAATAATGCTGGCTAGTTTCACTCTTTATTACAAATGTGTTTATCAATATAACTGTAAATATCAATATGTACTTGATTAAAAATGTTTTTTATTATTATCATATAATTGTACATATCAATATGTATTTAACTATCATGAAAAAAAAATCAATGGTTGCAGGATGATTTACCTGGAGTTTAACAAGAAGCAGTGTAAAAGGTGATTGAAGCTATAGACCAAAGTCTTGAAACTATTAAAAGAGATGTCACAGAACCCTGATGAACAAGACGTTGAAACCTTGGTCGACAGCTTCGTGGACATGAAAATACCTTTGTTTACTGAGATGGCTAATATGGAAGACATTGAAAAGTTCACATTTGAAGAATTTTTGGACTTAGCCATTTCCAGCAAGGAAGTTTATGATGAAGAATATGCATCTCTCATCCAAGATAATGGTAGTGTTTCAAGCCATACTTTGTTTGGGATTGACATTCGAAAATATTTTGATAATTTATTTGGAAATGATTTGCGACGTGTAGAAGTTCGACAAGTTACAGCTGAGCCAAACCAACTTACACCTGAGAAGAATGCAAATCAAGTCACAACTGAGAAGGAAAATGACCCAGAGGTATATCATCTACTTGTGGTAATTTACCTTTCTTGTCTTTGTTTGAAAAAATATGATTCAAATCTAATACTGAAAATATGGATTCAAAAATGCAGGAACATGAAGTTACAACAACCCAAACGTCAAACGATGTACCACTAGTAACCAAACTTCCAAGATGACTTTTGCCAAAGCGAAAGCAAAACCAAAGGTTGTTGCAAAGAAGTCAGTACCAACTAGAGAAGAAGTTAGCAGGCGAGTAACTCGTGCAAATCCAGCAAAGAAGACAGATCCATTATTTGATATTGGAAGTAAGTTTTCTGAAAAGAAGAAGCCGAAAAATGAAAAACAAAAAAGACAATATAAACAAGAAAGGACAATAAAGCTCGTAAAGCTCAGAAACCTCGTATGAAGTTCATGGATCTTCACAAATCACCACTCTATGAGAATATGACAGATTAAAAAATAGTGATTCTACTTCCATACTTTGAAAAAAGAAAGAGAATGTAAGTATTTTCTACCCTTCATTTTACTTTTAAATCAAGTAAGTTTTGCAGTACATATCAAAAACACTTACTTCAATATGTGTTTTTGTTATAAATGTGCAGCTGGGTTGCTTGGAAATAGAGAATGGAGGTGGTATCTGCGTCAGTGGGGCTACAATGGAAGATTTGATCTTCAATAGAGCATTAGAGCAAGATCTTCTTAACTACGCTCAATATAAGCTTCAAGTGGCGTACGAAGAGGACTAAGCAAATCCCGAGGAAGAAAGAAAATACTTTAAGGTGTTGCACCTGGATACAGCTGCTTGGGTATGTATTGTTTTCTTCTTTTATACTTTTGAACATTGGATATGAAAAAAGTACATATTGATATATACATTGTGAAATAACCTATTAAAAGTTTCCAATTTTCAGTATCACGTCGACAAACTTGAGACTTTAAAGGGAGCAGAAGTGACTGCTATTATTATGCCAATCTTGACAATGAGCAAAGACATCGAGAAGATCCTTGTACCGATGTGCCATGGCAACAAGCATTGGACACTGCTCGATTTTGAGTTTGAAACCGAGAAATTAATTTATTACAACTCATATGTGGCGTTCAGGGATCATTGCTATGAGAATGCCAAAAATATGTCTGAATACTTGTTCAATCCAATCAATCAGTTCTTGGATAAGAATCAGAGAAAGATGGTGAGCAACGTAAGGTTAACTGATTATGGGTGTCCACAACAAGGAATCTAGCCAGACTGCCATTTGTTTGTAATGCATTTTATCAAGAGGAGATCAAAGATTGCTCGTGATGGAAAAAGTTTGGGAGATGACGAACAATGGATGAAGAAGATTCAGAAGAAAAGAATCAAGTTAGTATGCAGGCTGTTGATAGCCACTCCGCCAGAAATCAGTTGGGACCCCTCCAAATGAAAATATAGGTTTACCTGCAGATTAATTCAGATATGTTTGTAGATCTTGGTCTGAGGAGATAAGTTGGTGCATTTTAGTTTTTCCTGGGCAGGGTTTTGTGGCTAGAGTGAAGAAGATAATCCTTAATTGTTTCTTATACGACATTTGAGAGGAGAGAAATCTTAGGATATTTTAAATTAAATTTAGTTATGCTGACCAGGTGGGATTTATCATTATGGAGAGAGTGAGAGTTAAGGTTTTGTTTATGAAAGGTAATATAATGGATAATCCTTCTACGCAGTATGTACTTCAGTAACTTTTTTATTGTGTTTACTTATTGAACTTGGTTTCTACTTATTGAACTTGGTTTTTAGTTTTATGTTTATATCAGTATCTTATTATGCTTATCTATATATGTGATGATTTTTATTAGCATTGTTAGGTTTCTATTTAATTTTAGAGTTATATATAAATTACTTTGTTTATGTACATTTTTTTGTGTTTTTATAACAACTATAAGATTACTAAATAAAATAAAAATATATTGGGAATAAAAATCACTAATAACAAGGGGGAGCTGCCCCCTCGACCCCCGTATATAGTGAATGACATTCAACCACATGTTCATACATCTTTTAAGATGGAGCAAAATATAAGATTTATATCATCAAATTCTCGTTCTGTCTTTAAGAACATAATTCAGTTGGCACACAAACAATTTCTGAAAAAAGAAACCTAAAAAAATGCGACAAGTATCTTCTAAAAGAATTTAAATCCCAAATGTACTCAAAAAAACTGTAATGAAATTAATTCTCATCCATATATTGATACTGACGGATAACATTGCATGTAGCCTTGTTGTGATGAGCTTTCAATTTACAATTTGAACATGTAATATGATTTTTGATCCTTTCCCATGCACTCTTGATGCGGTTCTTTTTTCTTCTTCCTGGAGGATCCTTAACTACTATTGGTGGCAGAATAGTATCTTCTGCGGTATACTCATCAGGCTTGTGGTATATTGAAAAACATAAATAATAAAAATCTAGTATACTTGTGCAGTTTTTGTTGATGTATGTTACACTAAATATTAATATGTACTATGCTAGTTCTAGTTTATGGTTTATATGTACTGCTTAAAACCATTCTCATGTATGATACTACCATAAAAAAATCAATATGTATTGCTTAAAAACTTACCTGTCGTGATTAGGAACAGGTCTAATAGCTATTGAATATAGCTGGTGATAACATATAACTTTGAAGTATTCGTCGATATAATCAAGGAACTTTCCCCCAGATGCAGCAATAACTGCAGTAGCATGCGAGCATGGAAAACCATACACGCGCCATCTTTGGCAAGTACAACTCTTTTGTTGTAGATCTACCATTTGAGACCTGAACACAAGAAAACAAGCATATTATTTACGCAGTATATATAGATATTTTTCCTATACAAACCCAAGAAGATAATCTGCAGAATACATATTTGATATGTTTTCTACAATACCCCTAAGAAACTAGTTTAGTGGATATCTCAGTTCAAAAGAGCATGTTACCTAAAAAACTAACCTTGGGGAATGAACTTCAAAGACGTGAGCATATGACTGACTAACTTTCCAAGGAAGACCAATTTGAATGTGTAGTTCAAGCAACGCTTGATACACAGGGGTTAAGAGTTACGGATCCATCAAAAGACTTTCTTCACGACGTTTAGACATCAACTCCATTACCCGTAGCCTACACGAAAAATAAATTAAAAAAGAACAAACATATTATACATATAGTACATATATACTTGTAGTGTTACAAGAAACTTATAAAAACCTGATTGCGTCCGAGAGAGCACAAGGAGGTAACTTCTGCGAATCCAGTTATTAAAAAACTCGGCAATGCTTGAAGAAGTATGACCATACTTACAGCCTGGGAAGTATTCACTAGACCATTTTTCCCTAGGAATGTTACGGCAGTATTGAGCAACCCAAGGCCTTCCTACATAAACTATTCTCGAAAACCTTCTTCATATCTTGCTGGAGAAAGCGCATATGTTGCTCTTTGGCAATAGTCCATCACATCTTTATATTTTTTATCAGACTTACTGATGGGTAAGTTCTTTTTCAAGTGGTAAAAACAATAGCTATGATAAGAATCAGGGAAAACTTTAGGAATTGCATTCAACAAACCTTCACCTCGATCAGTCAAAAAGGTGATGGGACGATGGTCCACAACTTTTTTAAGATTGTCCATAACCCAATGCCAATTAATTATCTTCGCCAGGAACTAATGCATATGCAAAAGGATAAAAACCTGGAAAAAAATATAAAAGTTGATATCAATATGTACTTCATGTATGCACCTTCAAATTATGTTATACCTACAATGTTTATCAATATATACTTTATGTATGATGTGTATGATCCTAAAGTAGATATTGATATGTACCAGAAAATAGTCTACATTTCTCTTTGTACTGGTATATAAAAAACATGTGGAAGCCATTAGACCTCTTTTGAACCTCCCCGTAAGAAATGTCGCATCAAAAAAGATCATTGGGCGACAAATTTTATAACCCTCTCTACAAGATCCAAAGCAAATAAAAAGTCTGTTGAATCTCTTTGTTGCGTCGTTGAAATCAAAATCAATATAAGACCCTGGGTTGGTTTCTGGAACAACAGTGACCCACCAAGCAAGATCAATGTATGACTTTACATCGTCACCAAAACTCATCTGATGCGTTAACTCTAATGCATGATATGTATGGTGATACTTGATGTTGATCCCTCCACCAACTTTAATATAATCCATAATCTCTTGCGGCTTTATAAGAGGGTTGTGCTTGACACACTCATGAATTAAATGATTTACAAGCTTCCTCGAAACACTTGGACTCCTCAACCTATGACCAGCACCACAAGTATGCCTACCCACGTAATCCTTTATCTTAAACACATCCAAAGACCCATTCATTGCAACCACACGTAGCATCCAAGAGCAACAGTCATTGTTGTATCTCACTGTGAATCTCTAAAGGTCATTCTTCAATTTTTTAACCTTATATCCAGTCTTCAAACAATATTTCTCACATGCTAACCGAACAGCTTCAACACCACCATGCAAGAGATGGTTTTTATCTTCAAAAACATTCTCCCAACCATCAGAAAAAAGAACACTTGCAACCTCTTTACAATCTTTCAAATAATTATTCCTAGCACTCAAAACCAACTCAGCAGTGTTGTCAAAATCAGCACTTCTCAAAGAACTAGATGCACCAGATAAAACAACATCAACATGCAACTCAAAAAAATCTAAATTCTTCGTAAAATGTAATGCAGCAATCCCTTGAAGAGATACATCAGCAAGGACATTGACTTTCACTCCATTTTCAACATAATTAACAACAATAGTTGATGGAGTCAACCAGCTCCACGCATTACAAATAGTAAACTTTAAATCTTCCAAAGTCGAAGATAACGTAACCAAATATGCAATGTGGTGTTGCTTGTGGTATACATGAGAGTAGCAAAAGGTATTTGGATTAGAACCAACACCTGACATGTTGAACCTGAAGAAATTTGATCCAAATAAAATAACACAAACACAAAAATCAAAAATATATTTTAAGATGATAGGAATACTAAATCTACAATACAACATAATATGTACTATTTTAGAAGTATCACACATATTATAGATTCACACATAACAAACAAATAAAACCATATTGTATGCAGTGCAAACAAATATGTACTGATTCAAAAATGGTATACCATACAGTATATATAACAAAAATAACATATTTTAAAAATAGTATATATCAAAAAGTTTAGAAAAATAGTACGTATTAATATGTACTGAAGAATCATTCAAAACATCTAGAAGAAAGAACAAAAATCATGATTTCCTGAAAAATAAAAGAAAATAAAATAAAACATATTATCAAACGACACGTAAACAAACTGAATACGACGATCTAATGAATAAAATAGAACGATTACAAAAATCAGTTTCAAAAATCAAAAGAAAAACTAAAGCACGAACAAAAACGAGATCGATCATGGAATTCAACAAAATGTACATCATAGAAATCGTAATCATCAGAATTTCAGTGTAAGAAAACAAACAAAATCATAAAACCAAGTTGATTATTATGATTTCAGTTGAAAAAAATAAAAACAGAACAAAGCATAATAAAAATTATAAGAGCAGAAAAGAAGATTACAGAAAATACCTGGAGATTTGATATCGAAACCCTAAAACTGAAAAACACCAATTGAAGCAGAGAGAGGAAATCGGATCTGTGAGCTGAAGAAATTTTTTGGAAGATTTGATTTCGACTCGATTTATACGTTCATTATAAAACTGGTAAATATGAAATATTTAAAATGTATATTTCATTACATTCACGTGAGTTGGACAAGCGATTTAGAAAAACAATCCAAAAACTTATTTTTAAAATAGGGGTTAAAACACGTTAAATGAGTGGATTACACGATAAACGGGTCGTGTATAATGGATTATGTAGTAATTCTTAATATTTTTAGCGTTGTGCTACACTTTTAATGCTAAAGTCACCCTTACCGTATGAGGTAGCCCAACATAAATTGGGTGGAAAAATGGTAGGATTGTATAACCTCAATTTGACACTGTGGAGCACCTAACCCTTTATGACCAGTCGTAAAGACATAGATAGAAGATAGTACCCACCCAATTATCATCCTTAACTGCGAAGACAAGTTAACCACAAACATCCAACATTTTATATACACTGATAAATAGGGAGCATTATAGGTAAAGTATAACTGCGAAAGAAGATTTAAAATCCGAGACAGCAACAAATACTACATGAAAGGGCAGCTTTCGAAAGAGGTGGAGGTACCAGTCCCGGCATCGGATCTTTGGGATGTTTACGGCACCCTAGAACTCATAAGACTTATCAAGAAATTACTACCTGAAATTCTTCGCGATTTCGAAATTGTTGTTGGAGATGGAGGTGTTGGTACAGTGCTAAAACTTACCTTTCCACCAGGTACGCGTTTCACTTTTTCTTTTTTCCTAGTACTGTTGAGCCACATATATGATATAGAATTTTGAAATACATACCGTGATGCAGACGATTTAATTGTTATACATAAAACATATACCTGTGACATCCAGTGATTGTAGTTCAAATTTTTTGTCTCGTAGAGTCTCCTGTAACTGACTACAAAGAGAAATTCACAAAGGTTGATCATGAAAAACGTATCAAAGTGGTAGAGGTGGTGGAAGGGGGATATTTGGAGGTAGGGTTTAGCTTATATCAAGCTACTTTCGAAATTATTGAGAAAGGTGGTCGTTCATCCGTGATCCTAACTATTGAATATGAACTTGACGATGCCTATGCGGACAATGTTTCTCTGGTTTCTACTAAGCCATTAGAAGTTATAGCGGAAACTATTGGGACGTATATTAAAGAGAAAAAGGCTAATCACGCAAATATTTGAAGTCGATAATGTATTTTTGTGGGTTATATATTTAATTCAATTATGTAATCATGTAACATATTTGTCCCAACTTACACCATTTACAACAGTGTTTGAATATGTATCCCATGTGGATAGAATAAACCGTTTCATTTTAGACGAAGGTTTGGAGTTTTTACACAGATTAAGGTAAATAAGAGAGTAATTTTTTTCAGATCTACCATGAATAGTACCTCTCTAAAACATTTAGGCCTCCTAGTTTTTAGTTGTAGATAGTTTTTAGTTGTAGAGATGAAATTTTTTAAAAATATGTAGTGAAGTATTTAAAAAAACCATTTAGAAAGTTAAGTCTATATAATTTCGTATGATTATAAAACAGGGTTAAATCAGGAAAAATTTAGGAAAATATGAAAACCCTCATTTAAATGGAATGGAGGTAGTATTACTATGAATGACCCACAAAATTTTAGATAAATATTTCTAAAAATGGTCTATATTGAGAAAGCTTGAAATCGAATCCATTCAAACATAGCTTGAAATCGAATCCATCCAAACATCAGAATTTCTAGACCTTCTACAAAACTTCGCCGCATTATTAGCCATGGCCGTGCAGTTATTTATTTATTTTTTTTAAGAATTCTTCTTTGATAAAACTAAAAGCTTTAAAAATGACCTTACAATCCTCTATAATAGAATCATTATACCAGAACAACTAATTATTCTTTAAACATAATGTTTCTACAACTAATTTTGCATCACTTATAATGCAGACTTTTTTTTTACTTCTTTTCCTCGTCCAGATTCCAGCATTTAATAGAGCGATACTCCCTGCTTCTCCAGGGTTCCTTGTTATTCCTGGGACAGTCTTGTAACCGAGATAATTACCTACAATAATTCATTTTTGTATCAGTTTTGTGTTGGACTCAATTAGTTAAAGAGGAGTTAAGAACTAAGCCAAGGGTTCCTTCCTACCTTTTATTGTAAGTAATTTCAACAAAAAAATTATTGGTTAATTACTGTCTAATGAAAAATGTATGGCCTTTTTTCTAATACCTTTTTGTGGATATAGGGGAATCACTACTTATGAAATGGTTAATGCGATTCAGGAGTGTTCCGCATCTTGCATAAGCTCTAGAACATTGTACTAGAAAAGGACGTGCACCTTATCATGATCTTAATGCTTATAGAATTGTATTTGATGAGGTGAGTATTGCTATCATCCATTAACTTAACGTCTCCTTCCTACTTTTGGATTTTATTTCTGTTATAGTGTGCTCTCCTTGGATTATATTCCTAAACTTTCATGATTTGGAACGATGGAGAATAGTAGAGAAGGGAAAAGTTATAATACTAATCTGACTTTTATACTTCCAGAGTACTTGAGAACTGGTAGGTGCCACAACAAGGATTTATTAGTATATTTATCATTGTCCTTCCTATTATGATCAATTTAGGAATGGTTTTTGTAGTATGATCAATTTAGGAATGGTTTTTGTAGTATCTTGATAGGATTGGGAATACCCATATATAATAATCGTAATCGTATGGCGTCTACAATGTAGAAACGGCAAATACGGATTCAACCCATAGGGAGCGGGGAAAATACTGCAACCAATATCTCTAACAAACTAATCATAAAATATGTTTTTGGATTTTTAGAATTTAAAATGAAATAATAAAATTAAACTAAACTAATAAAATAAATACAATGGAAGAATCGGTAACCAGGATTTTTAGTATCCACCACTATTTCTATTCAATTACTGAAATTAAACATAACTCCTGAATATTTATCTATTGTTCGTTCTATCGACATCACCCATTACATGTTTTAGAGTCGCAAATATCATTGGGAGACTCTAAGCATGGCGCATCAAAAGCTCTAACTCTAAGCATACACCATCAAATTGTGTTAGCGAGAAAATTATACGGAATCAAAAATAGGTTCACAAATAATACCTTACTATTCTAAGCATACCCCATCAAAGGATTTAACCCCAAGCATGGAATATCAAATAAGTAGACAAATATATTTATGAGCCTATTAATAAGGCACAAAGGTTACTATATTGTACAGAACCGGTGAAGCAACAACTAGTTTTTTCGATTAATCAATAAATAGCAATCAAGAAATTAATCTATTCCAATCATAATGGTCTATTGCCAAATAACTCAATTAAATTGGTTTAAACTCCAAGTGGTATCAACATACAACCCTAGCTACATAAATTTCAGAAATAAATGGCAATGGATTTCTCAAAACCCATAAAAATAAATTACAAGAGAAAGAGAATTAGACCGATACACGTTATCGTAGTCGAATAATCTTCTTCACCTCTCTCCCAGTTTTCCGCTCTAGAAATTCATTTAATAGAATTCGACATCGATGCTTTTTTCGATAACTCAAAGGCCAGTAATCTTGTTCACATTATCAGGAGTGATTGTCATCTCTCCGAAGGGGAACATAAAGGCGTAGGTATCTTGGCAGAATCTTTCACAAAATATGGACGTTGTAATCGAATCACAGACTCTGTGCATAATGAATAGCCTGCCATAAACTAGATGATTGTACTACAGCCACCACCTCGTCAACCTTTCCCATCAAATCACAAGGTGCAGCTCTCTGGTGTCTCAAAAATCTTGTGGAATCCCTGTGATCAGGAGTCTCGTAGATTCTTTTCGCCCAAGACTCGGCGTAACCAATCAGGACCTCTTCTTTATCTTTCGGTATTTCATGGGGTAGCTTTGTCATTCCGATGACGTATTACATTGTCCTCATGGGGAATTTGTTTCCCCTTAATCCGAGGCGTAGTAAGGACCTTCTCTTTCCCTTTTTTTTATTGCTTTTGTTGTTGTGGTTCATCTTCTTGTTCATTATCACTATCATTATCTCCTCTTCCTACTTGTACTTGTGGTACTTCATCTTTCGTGTATTTGGACTCCTCTTCTTCTCTTTGAATCTCCGGTTGTGGTTCACGAATTAGAAGAATAAATCCCCTCTTACTGGTTCCCAATTTTTTGATACGGCCTCCTCGTGGTTTTGGATTTTTAGAAGAAGAAGGATCTCCATGTTCCTTCTTTTACCTTTACCCCACACAAAGTATACAAACTAATTAATACCTCAAACAATAAATTTTTTATAGGAAAATCATAAGGTTCGTCTAATATTTGATAGGAAGTGTAAACAAATATTAGAACATTCATACCGACATACATAAGAGTATAAATTGAAGGGGATAACAAATTGTTCGGATGATTTTGGAAATTCTCGAATCCGCCGAACTTTCTACTTGACAGATTTTAGTGCCCACAGACAAATATTCGACTGATTTTGGAATTACAAATTTCAGCCTAACTTTTTTACTAGTCAAAACTTGTAGTTATCAGGAAAATGTTCGGCTGATTTTGAAATTTCAATTTATCAGCCGAACTGTTCTTCGATAGTTCTATAATGAAGAACTTAACAAGTTCGGATGATAATTCTATTGAATGTTACTAAAATTTTCAGCCGAACCATATCACTGAAAGTGAAAAAACATAACTTTTTTTCGATTTAAACCCTAAATCTCAATTGCATGCAAAGAAAAAAGAGATGGATTTGTGGGAAATACCTTCGGATATACATGTTGTGGTTTTCTTTTCCTTCCTCGCCTTCTCCTCCTTCAATTTCGGGGTCAAGTCTTTCAACTTCTTCGCTTCGATTATTCGATTTCTTGCGGCCGGTAAGATTATTCGAACGAGTCTTCTTGTAGGTTTGTAGTTGTGTGTAATCGATGATTCAAAATTTATGAATCGACGATTAATCGACGACGATGAAAATTGAAATCGGGTTTTTTTTTCCTTCAAAGTGCAAAGAGAAGTAGTAGGGAAGAAGAAGGAAAGAAGAAGAAAAGAAGGGGTTTTGATTTTTTATAACTGATTTATTTGCTTTAATTAGTTTTGATTAGGATTTAATTTTAGAACTGATTTATTAAGGTTAATTATGTTAATGGTTAATATGAGTTGGGGATATTTATATAATCTCAACGATTAAAGGATATCTACCTATTAGACACCCCTTATAAACAATCCTAGATCTGTTATTATTTTATATGCCCACTATAAATTCCGTATGTCCAAAAACAAGTTTCCAGATAAAAGCAATAAGCCCACTCAAATAGGATTAAATGGAAGCTGGAGTGAGCACCAATTGGGATCCATTAATTTTAACCGGATCAACATCCAATCCAATACATGATATAGTTCTAAGTATGTATCCGCATCTAATCCAACATCCAATAGATGAGCGGATGTTGAAAGGGTAAATGGGTATTAACATATGCAGGTGGATCCAATAATTTTCTTTAAAAAAAAAATATTACTATAAAAAGATAGATGTAAAACTAAAGATTATTTTTTAAAAATATTTTAATCAACCTTTAGTCAGTAAACTACTGCTACATATTGTATCGTTTACCAGGTTCTCTTCGTCTCCCACCTAAGCGTTAACCTTAAATATTCGTTGGAAATAATCTAGAAGAGAAAATATGAATTTATATTAGATAATTCGTGAACTAACTCCGTATCATCATCCAAAAGTCTATGTTTAAAAATAAATAAAAATCATCCAAAAGTCCTACAAATATTCATGAACTACAAATATTCATGAACTAATGCAAACGGGCGTCCAAGAAATATTTAAGCCAACACCCACATCTAACCAAAAATTCAGTAAATTTTCTTTTCGTGTCCAATTTATCAATACACAGGTCCGACATCCAACCACACGGAGTCGAGTGGTCCGGTTTAAGTCAGCGAATTGGATGATAGATGCTTGGACAGTAGTTATAACTACTCCCTCGTTTCTAGAAAAATGTTACTATCACTTTTTTAATTTAGTCTATTTTTAGGTTAAAATGAAAAAATGATAATAACACTTTTACTGAAACGAAAATAATATTATATTATTAATTTCGTAAATTCAATTTTAAAGCCCAATGTTTCATTTGTGTTGCCTATTTTGTTGATGGTTACATTGTTTTTCTCGGGCCTAGTTCGTTTCTAAGCACTCACACTAACCATCACGATTCTTATTAGCATCAACGTGGTAACGAATTTAAGTTTGATTTTTGTAGGTGAAGTTTTTCTATTTTAAAAAGTAATTTTAACGGAAAAAAACCCTTTAATTAGGAAATACTTTTATTAATTGGGGGATACTCACGGCTACCTTTTGACTAAGGGGGTATTTTTCAATAATGAAATGTCCATACTTCCATTTACAATAATAAAAATGAAAAGAAAGCATAATAGAAATATATTTGGTATCCCCCTTCATTTCACCACTGTCGACTCCTCCCTTCTTCTCCTCTTCTTCTCTACTTCCATAACTTCTTCATTTCAAAGGAACTTGCATCTTTGAAAGGAAAGGATATTGACGCCTCTCCAGCGTCCCTTCCAAACCGTCATGATGGTACTAAACGATTAGGGGAAAACAAACGAGGTGTTGATAACCCCCCAAGGAATCGTAGTATTCAATGCATCTGTGAACCTACTGGAGAGGAGTTGAGAATAAGAATATTTCAACCCGAAGAAGAAGAAATTCCTGAAGAATACGAAATTCCCGAAGAAGAACAAGTTCAAGGAAAGGGAAAAGGCAAAGTAGCACCGAAAGTAAAAGTGTGTCATATACCCAATGAAAAACTAATGCTACCCGACCATGAGGATGGCCATTTTTTGGGGTGAACCGGATGACGATGAATTCTTATTCGTCTACAAAGATTTATGGGCTCATATCGTCTATAAAACATATGTAAGATTATCCGTCTTTTGTCATGTATTATTTTTAATTTTGTGATCATTCATTTATGTTTTTGTATTTTTTTGTTTTATAGGATCATGAGAATGTAGTACGTATCTTTAGACACCAATCGATGTCTTCCTAGGATTTGGAAAATGAATATCAAGGTGTTAAAGACCTAGTGGAAGCATCCGGTTTGTTACCTGCGGTTCTCAATTACATGGATTATGATGCTATCACGGTGAATTGCTTCGCAGAAAGGTTTTATGGTAAAACTGATACCATTTATTTCCCGTTCGGTGAGATTTCCTTCATCCCTGATGATGCTGTACAAATTCTAAGCCTTGATGTGCAAGGTAAAGCTGTTTTGGAAGAAAATTACACAAAGGAACTAAATTGGGAATAATTGCATGTTCTTACTAAGAAGTTGTTTGGTTGGGATGAAGAAACTTCAAAAGAAAATTTCCATATTAGTGGTAAGTACGCACCCAAATCGTTCATGCTAGTTATGTTAAAGGAAACCTTTGGAGGGACAAAGGACATACAAAACTTGACCACCGAAGAGGTCGTCATACCACCGCTGCATATTTTCTACATGTCTTTGGCACTAGGACTTTTCTGGACACAAGTGGAAGCCGGTTAATGCAAACTTCTTACAGTTGTTGGATCCTTTGGAGGATGTTGTAAATTACTCGTGGGGCACTGCAGTTATTGCATATTTGATAGAAGAGATGCGGAAGGCTTCTAAGGCAACTAACCAATTTTTTGGGAATTTCACTCTCCTCCGGGTAATAATTCATTTGGAATTGTTATTGTTTTTGTTATTTTATCGATCTCTCAATTATATTGTTTGATTTTGATTTTGATTTTGACATATGTAAAATATATTGTTTTTCTGATTTTGACATAGGTTGGGGCGTACGGATACTTTCCAACATTGTTCGTGGGAAATAAATTGTTGAAGAAAAATTCAAATTGGCAGTCGCATCATCCTAGAGCCCTCAAATACTCGTTCAAAAAGGGTTCAGTTGAAGGTAACAACAAGAAACTATTAGAAATGAGATTAGCTTTAGACCAAATTACGGTTGATAAGGTAGTATTTGATCCTTACAAGTTGTAGGTGTTGTAACTCCCGATAACGTTACATTCTACAATGGACCGTTGTTTCACACAAACAGATATGTCATGTACGATCCGTTGCGTGTAATGCAACAACTTGGATTTAGGCAAAAAGTTGTGGGAGAATCTCACAACACATTTTTAGACATGACTTTGGCTTATGCAAATAAACTTCAAAGAAGAATTTCACAACTTACACACCAACACCGCACCCAATGCATTGGAAGGAAAGGGAACGATATTGTATGGTAAATCAGAGTGCTTGGATGTTTGCGGTCAACGACGATGAAGTCGATCCACAATACAACCAAGATTACCGTAGTTACTCTCATCGTTATGTGGTACGCCCTCCGTCCGTTGAAGTTCCCCGTGCAATAATGATGGAAACGACATTACTTCTCTTTATCCTCCCAAATCTCCTAATTCACTTCGAAATTTATTTTTATCTATGGTATGTTTTCTTTTCATGTTTACGTATGTTTTTAATGTTTTTTGCTTACTATTTTTGATTGATATTATGTATTGTCGTTCTTGTATACGTCTAATAAATTTTTGTTTGTTTAAATGAAACAAAAGCGAAAGCAACTTGGTAGTGTTTGGAAATGGATTAGTTGGAAGATGGATAAAGAAGAGGTGTTGACTCTTGAAGAAATGCGTTTGCTGAATAAGAAACTGCAGAACATCGAGAATGCTGAAGCGACGGACTTGTTCAAAAAAAAAGAAGCCAAGAAGTCAAGGCGTGAGTGATTGAAGATGTCCTTTTATATTTTCTTTCTGATAGTTTGCTTTTGAACAATATGTTTTTTTTGTTAGATTTTGAACAATATGTGATTTTAACTTTGGATCTCTATAAAACTATGGTAGTTTGGTTTAAGTTGAATGGTTTGCTATTTAACTTTGGTTTTCTATCTTGGCCCCATTTTTTCTTGTGAAACTATGCTTTTCAACTAAATCCGGCTTTGTAGTTTGTTAACCATGCAATGCCTACTGTTGCTCAATCTCTCTGCCTAGTTTTGAGTAACAATCGACATTTCGTGGTTATCAAACTGCAATGCAAACTGTCTCTCAATAATGGGAAGCGAAATTGAGCAACAGTCGGCATTGTAGTTTCATAACCCATCAATTTCGCCCGTTGCTCAATTTCTCTGCCTAGTTTTGAGCTACAGTCGGAATTGCTTGGTTATCAAACTAAATGCCGACTATTGCTCAATTTCCGTGCCCGATTTTGAGAGAAAGTCGAAATTGTAGTTTGATAACCCAATAATGCCGACTGTTGCTCAATTTCTCTGCCTAGTTTTGAGCAACATTCGGCTTTATAATTTGATAACCCAGCAATGCCGACTCTTGTGTCATTTTGAAAAATCTAGTCGTTATTTTGTCTCCTTGAACAACACCTTATATATGAACACAAGCTTGAAGGGGCATTCATTTTCCTCGCAATAGTCTTGTAAATCCTATTAGTTTTCTTTTCATATACATAATTCTTTCGCTTGTGGTTGTTCCTTGCGTACGACCCAGCTCTCTCGCAAGTCATTTCAAACCGAGTATCTTTGCCTTGATGGTTTCGCACTAACACACACTTATTCTTGAGAGCCGTTTCTTTAGCCCAATTAATTGCCTCATCTTTACTCACGAATTCCAAATCAGTCGCAAACTTATCTGAAGTATCTGGACCCAACTCTCCCACAGGCCAAGGGTGAAGTACGATCTAACAAAAAAAATAGAAAATAAGTTCAGTATTGCTTATAGTCGGCATTGTCGAAAAATCAAAACAATACCGACTATACAACAGTCGACATTGGTCTGTTATCAAAGCAATACCGACTGTACAATCGGCATGCTCGATTTTTTTTATAAAATGTCGACTGTTAAGCAGTCGGCAATGTAAGAGTATGCAATACTTTCTGCCCAATATCAAGGGACAGTCGGCATTGTTTTACATCTTTGACCAT
>JAJJMC010002750.1:769862-783051 GCA_023531435.1 Papaver californicum
AGTTCGAGTAACGAACCTTTATTTACCACTTCTAAAATTACATCAATGCTTTGTATTTCACGAATAATATCTTTGATGCTGTACTAGATTTACCGAGAATTTTTTTCCTTTCCTTTTTTAATGCGAAACACCCATTCTGTTTGATTTCACTTGATTTTGTTGTTATATTTCCGAGCCTCCCAACCGTACAAACTCTTACAAACAAAGTAAGAGTATAATCCCGTCTTAATACCTTAAATTTCCCATTTATAACGATAACAACAATGAAATTGCTTGAGAGAATATTCTCCCGCCAAAATAGTCTTTTTGAATTTGAAAGAGGTGGTGTCTTTATCCAACTGTTGGGTGCCTCTAACACTTTTATTGGGTGCCTTTATCACTTTTTGTGGGTGCCTTTAACACTTTTCCAACCAATTTCTCCATGATTGTTTATTCTTCCAAAAATACCTACAAACATATAATATAACACAATTAGTACACAATCGAGCACTATCAATGGTGATTTATCTCATCAAACTCACCTCACAATCGTCTTAATCTTCGGATTTGATTTAGTTTATGAGTTTGCTAATTGAACTTCTTCGCCGTCCAAGGATGGATATTTGATCCTTGTCCTTGGGGATGAGATTTTTTGGTTAGTGGAGTTTGATTTTCGCTTTTGATTTTCTTTTATTTTTCTTTTTTTCTTCTTTTTTCTCATGATAACTGAGAGATCTAAACAAAAAAAAGACCTGATGAAGGGATTAGACTATTCTAGATCTTCTTCGGGTTCAAGAATCTTTGAAAGACAAAATAGCACTGGTAGAGGAGATTCTGGATTTAATTATCCTAATAGATTTCTTCAGCTTGACAAAAAATCTTTTACGATTGTAGTTGACTTTTTTGGATATAAAAGGATGATTAAAATCGCGGAAAGAGGAAGTGGGGTTACAGATCTTGGCTAGATTTTGATACTAAGATGATAGGTTGGATGAAGAAAATTCTGTAAACTGCTTCTAGAGAACAATCAACCAAATATAAATGGACACAAACTCTTGGGGAGGATATGTATCTGTCACAAATTCATAAGAATGAGGCTGGTGAATATATGCGTTTCTCTAGATTTAGAATGGATGGATCAAGCAAAAAGTTTAGTATTTCCTTTCCAAGTGGAGGTAAAAGATTTTGTTGGTCAATATTAGATGAAGTGTTAGAAGATTTATTCTAAAGAGAGACTCTATTTGCATGCAGATCTTGCGCGTTATGCAAGGAGTCAAATTGATGGTTTAATTCAATAATTATAATCATGCAATTCTTACATTTAATTTGATTCTAAAATATTGCAATAAGTAGATTTTTAAAACAACAATTGTATAACAACATGATTTATTGGAAATATTTTAAATGTACTGATAACATGATTGGATCAAATGAATCCAAGCGCATGCTCCTTATCAACATTGTACATGATAGTTCTTATGGATCTTGCTTTCCACGCTTGATTAGGCGACGAAGACAGGGAGAACACACATATATTGCTATCAAAGTGTCAATACTTTTTTTAAAAATAATGGTCTAAATAATACAATAATGAGGCTTGATCTCAAACACTTCATCCTGGCGGTGATAACAATTTGATATTGATGCCCTACCAAATCACTTAGAGAAACACAAAAATTGCAAAAATAAAAACAGAAGGTGATATGGTCAAGAAAGATTCCGTGATATGGTGACAACTATCATGTTATTTCTAACACCTGAGCTAGGCATCCTTTTATGAATAGACCATTTAGTTGGGAACACCAATTCCTATAGAAAATGAGCTAAGTTTCCATCTACCTAGAATGATTAGTGTCACCCTGAATTGTTCACAAGTTTCTAAAGTTTGGAGTTTTATTATTTTAACTAAAATTTTCTCCCTTACCCCCAAACTTAAACCTAACATTGTCATCAATGTTTCAAACTAAAGTGCAATACCAAAAATATAGGTAACTAGAGGAATAAAGAGGTAAGTCAGAAAGATAAGTACCTGGGTGAAGCATAACAATCCTTCTTTGGAGAATAAGACAAAAAATAAAATCAAAAACCTACAAAAACTTACTAATGTACAACAACATCCTTGATGGTCAATCAAGGTAAGCAGGGTCCTCCAGAGGGACCTCCTCAATATCACCTGCAGGAAAAGACTGTAAAAGGGTTTCAATCTTTGACCGTTAACCTTTGAAGAACTACTACCATCTAGTGTCTCAATCTCAATAGCACCATGAGGAAAAAAAGTGTGAACTATAAAAGGACCCGTCCACCGAGAGCGTAACTTCCCTGGGAATAGATGCAAACGAGTATCATACATAAGAACTTTGTGACCTGGAGAAAATGACTTTCTTAAAATATTTCTATCATGCACAAGTTTCATTTTGTTCTTATACTCCTTAGCACTATCGTATGCATCTCTATGAATCTCTTCCAACTCATTGAGATGGAGCTTCCTGTGAGCTCCCGCCTTGTCAAGAGAACTATTAAGTTGCTTTACATCCCAATATGCTCTATGCTCTATCTCGACGGGTAGGTGACATGCCTTGCCAA
Source organism: Papaver californicum (assembly GCA_023531435.1). Taxonomy (NCBI): domain Eukaryota; kingdom Viridiplantae; phylum Streptophyta; class Magnoliopsida; order Ranunculales; family Papaveraceae; genus Papaver; species Papaver californicum. Next base: position 772,425 of record JAJJMC010002750.1, read on the forward strand.
AAACTACACGATAATGTGACATTCCAATGAGGGTCTGAAACCCAGTACGATAAGCCCATAAGGCATCAGTAAGCCTCAATGACCAGTTTTCCCGATTAGGATTAACTTTTTTCTCTAAAATACGTTTTATCTCCCGGTTGGAAACCTCTACTTGACCACTAGTCTGTGGGTGATATGGGGTAGATACTTTGTGGGTAATACCATATTTCTTCATCAAAAGCCTAAATGGTCGATTACAAAAGTGAGACCCTCCATTTCTAATTATAGCTCGCGGTGTACCAAAACGTGCAAATATGTTATCATTCAAAAACTGGACCACAACCTTGTGGTCATTTGTTCTACACGAAACCTCCCCAACCCACTTAGACACATGGTCTACAACGACAAGGATGTAAAAATAACCAAAAGAATTAGGAAAATGACCCATAAAATTAATGCCCCACACGTCAAAGACCTCAATAACTAGAATAGGGTTCAAAGGCATCATATATCTACGGGAAATGGTTCATAACTTCTGGCAACGCTCACAAGTAACACATTAATGGTGGGTGTCTTTAAACAACAAAGGCCAATAGAATCCACAATGCAATATCTTAGCAGCGGTTTTCTTAGTACTAAAATGACCCCCACAAGCATGATCATGATAAAAGGAAATAATACTGGATTGGTCATTCTCAGGTATACATCTCCTAATAATCTGGTATGGAAAATACTTAAACAGATAAGGATCATCCCAAAGAAATGCTTAACCTCGGCTAAAAACCTAGAACGATCTTGTTTACCCCAATGTTGGGGCATTCGACCAGTAACAAGATAGTTCACTATATTCGCTTACCAAGGTAATCGGGAAATAAGGAAAAGTTGTTCATCAGTAAAATTATCCCTCACATGAGGGGAATCATCAGGGGAATCAAAAACAAGCCTACGCAGGTGGTCCACTACTACATTTTCTGCACCCTTTTTGTCTCTAATTTCTAGAGAAAATTCTTGTAACAAAAGGATCCATCTAATCAATCTAGGTTTAGTATCCTTCTTGGACAGAAGATACTTCAAAGCAGCATAATCAATAAAGACTATGACCTTAGAACCTAAGATATAGGATCTAAACTTGTCTAAGGAAAAAAAAAATGGCTAACAATTCCTTTTTTGTGGTGGTGTAGTTCGTTTGGGCATCATTCAGAGTTTTTCTAGCATAGTAAATCACATGAAGTAATTTATTTTCTCGTTGACCTAGCACAACACCAATAGCATAATCTGAAGCATCACATATTATTTCAAATGGTAGGTTCCAGTTAGGTGCCTAGACTATGGGGGAGGTAGTGAATAAAGTCTTAAGCTTTTCAAAAGCCTCTAAACAAGCATCATCAAAGACAAACTTAATATCTTTTGAAGGCAAATTGTAAAGAGGTCTAGAAATCAAGCTAAAATCCTTAATGAATCGACGATAAAAACCTGCATGCCCTAAGAATGACCTAATATCTGTTACGGTTATGGGAACCTATAAATTCCAAATAAGGTCAACTTTGGCTTTGTCTACCTTTATACCCTTAGAAGATACGATATGCCCTAAAATAATTCCTGATCGAACCATAAAGTGACATATATCCCAATTAAGCACTAAATTCTTTTCCTTACATCTAGTCAACACTAATGTCAAATGATGCAAGCACTCATCAAATGATGAACCAAACATAGAAAAACCATCCATAAAGACCTCTAAAAACCGTTTTACCATGTCAGAAAATATACTCATCATGCAGCGGTGAAAAGTAGCGGGTGCATTACACAACCCGAAAGGCATGCGTCTATACGCAAAGGTACCAAAGGGATAAGTAAAATTAGTTTTCTCTTGGTCTTCAGGGGCAATAATAATATGATTATAACCAGAGTAGCCATCTAACAAGTAATAATGACTATGTCCAGATAATCGCTCTAGCATTTGGTCGATGAAAGGATGGGGAAAGTGGTCCTTCCTTGTGACCTTTTTCAATTTTCAATAGTCAATACAAACACGCCACCCTGTGGTCACTCGGGTTGGGATTAACTCATTGTTTTGATTCTGGACTACAATGATACCTGATTTCTTGGGAACAACCTGAACGGGGCTAACCCACTTACTGTCTGAAATGGGGTAGATAATACCCGCATCTAACAACTTAAGCACCTCGGTTCGAACTACTTCTTTCATGTTAGGGTTCAATCGACGTTGCATCTCCTTAGAAGGTTTGGTGTCATCCTCTAAATGAATTTGATGCATACAAACAGTAGGACTTATACCCTTAATGTTTGCTAAGGTCCACCCTAAAGCTTCCTTGTTGTCTTGAAGTACGGTCACTAGCCTACTTTCCTGCTCACTATCCAAGTCGGATGATACAATTACAGGAAAAGTCTCAAATGGGCCTAAAAACACATATTTCAGAGTATCTGGCAATGGTTTGAGGTCCGAATTAGGAGGCTCTTCTAACGAAGAATTAAGGTAGAATTAGAAACTGGTAGTGGTTTAAACTTGATTTCCATATATTAGTATCTAACACAGTGGTAGAGTCTAACGGAGGATTCACTTGATCATTGGTGCTAACATCGTTGAAATCTAAGCAAAAATAGGTTAAACAACTCTATAATGTATCTTCAGATAAGATATTTGGTAATGACTCCTGAACTAATGTTCCTATCATGTTCACCTCTTCAATGCACGTGTCATCTAACTCAGGGGGTTGCTTACTAATATGGAAAATAATCAGCTCAATAGTCATATTAACAAAAGATAATATTAATAATACCATTTCGACAGTTAATGATCGCATTAGATGTAGCTAAAAACGGGCGACCTAATACCACAGGTATCTGGTTTTCTTGGTCAGGAACAGGTTGGGTATCTAGGATAACAAAATCCACAAGATAAATAAACCTATCGACCTCAATAAGAACATCTTTGATAATACCACGAGGAATTTTCACAGACCTATCATCTAACTCAAGTGTTATCTGGGTAGGTTTTATGTCACCAAGTCCTAGATGGAGGTACACATGATACGGAAGTAAGTTCACACTAGCTCCTAAGTCAAGTAACGCTTTCTCTACACGGTAGTTACCTATTGTGCAAGAAATGGTAGGGGAACCTGGGTCTTTGTACTTAGGAGTCGTGTTGTTCTGGATAATTGAACTCATATGACTAGCTATAAAGGCTTTTTTCTGTACACTAAGTTTTCGCTTTCGCGTACAAAGATCCTTAAGGAACTTGGAGTAGGAATCTTCCTAATTGCACATAATAAAGGGAGATTAATGTTAACTTGCTTAAAAATCTCCAATATATCATTAAAATTGGATTCCTTCCTAGTTAATACTAGAAGTTGTGGGAATGGGGCTTTGGGCACAAATTCGGGCTCAGCGGGAACCACATTGGACTCTTTAGAGACTTTATCAGTCTCTTCAACTACAAGTTCAGAAGGGTGAACTACAGCATGTTCACTATCTGGCTTGGTTACCTTATTGTCTACCATTCTAACACTCCTAAGGGTTTTAAATGAATTCACATGATTTGATGATTTCTCACCATAAGATAACTCATGAACTCCTCTAGGGTTGGGTTGTGGTTGACTAGGGAACTTGCCTTTTTCTCTTTCTCAGCGGTATGACCAACCTTGTTTTCTAAATTGGAAAGCCTGAATAATCTTTTAATTTTCTTGTAAACTTTGATTGACAAACTGCTGAAAAATCTTTAGTGTTCTGAGTTAATGAGGCGACAGACTCTGCTAAACTCATGACCGTTTTTTCTAATGGATTCTGAAATTATGCTGGACCGGAAGAATTCTTAGTATAACCAAAACCTGGGGGAACCTGAGGGTTACTAGACTGACCTTGATTTTTGCCCTTAGACCAAGAAAAGTTTGGATGATTTCTCCAACCAGGGTTATAGGTTTCTGAATATGGGTCAAACTTCTGACGGTTATCATATCTAGTGTTATTGTAAAGAGCATGGGTTTGCTCTTCAACAGCGTGTCCTTTCCAATATGACTTGGGTTTTATTCCACAACTAGATTGAATTAATTGTAAGGCTTCTAACCTTTTTGCTATAGCTGCAATTTTGGCATCTGATTCAAGAATTCCATCTAACATATTGACATTGCCTCTGATCAGTAAAAAATTTCTATGGGGTTCCTTACTACATTCCGATTCATGGGTCTTTTCGGTAATTTCATTCAAAAATATCATTGCATCATCAACAGTTTTACTATCAAAACTCCCTGTACACAATGACTCAACCATGGTAGTTGTTGGATAATCTAGCCCTTCATAAAGGATCTGGACTAGTCTAACATTTTCTAAACCGTGTTGGGGATATTGTGTTAATAAATCGTTGAACTTTTCCAAATACCTATATAAAGATTCTCCCTCTTGCTGCGCAAATGCGGAAATCTCCTGCCTAATAGATGATATTTTGTGCCTAGGGAAAAATTAGATAAAAAGGAAGTGGTAAGTTGTTCATATGTCTCGATGGATTCATACGGCAAACTATATAACCAAGATTTGACCTTGTCTCTCAGGGAATAAGGAAATAACCCAATTTCAAAGCTTTATCAGACATATTGTGAATTCTTAGGGTACTACATATTTCTTCAAAATCCCTAATGTGAAAGTAAGGGTTTTCATTTTCTTTTCCTATGAAGATTGGGAACATCTGTATGGTCCCAGGTTTTAACTCATAGTTTGCTTGAGTTTCATATAACTTGATACATGATGGACGAGAATTCCTAGTGGGATTCAACATGTCTTTTAAGGTTGCCATTTCTGGCACAATTGGAAAATTAGGAATAACTTCCTCACTAAAAGACAAATTCTCAAAACTAAAGTTTCCAAAAATCGGGCTCTCAAAAGAAGGGTTTCCAAAATTCTCAATTTCAAAGGCAGAGTTTCTATTTCCGTCACTAATCAAATGACAATTAGAATCTCTTCTCCAGGCACGTTCACTCAAGACTTTAGGCGGCCTGGGCATGCAAATAAATAACTCCTAATTGGAAGGGAATTCTAAACAAACACAAACAAGGACGACTCGACCAAATCAAACCTATTGAATCTAGCAGACAAAAAGCATGATGGCTCCACTTAGATTGTTTCTAGACCAACTTCCATTCTTCCAAAAGGCAACTAGTTACAGTTTTAGCGAATCTCTCAGAACGATCCGAATTAGATTAAGTCGAAGAGAAACAGGATAAGCTCTAAGGAGCTTTGATAACCCTGTCTCTTTTGGCAACTTTTCCCTGGGTTACAAGGCGGCTTTAATCAACTTAAAATAATCTTCTTGAACCTTGAGTTAGGCTTATAAAAAAACCAATACAGTCATTTTGAATGATTTTCCAATAAGCTCGATACCTATAGGTCTCTTTCTAGTCAAATTTTAGGCTTAGGTTCGCGTAGGTAACGTGTTCATAAGTCGGGCAGAAAGGATACGGTGATGAAATCCGAACCCTTATCTTATATGGCCAGTTTCTGCCCTTTACTAAAAAATAAATTCCGTATTCAAGTCCTCAACATATATGCATTACGAAGGAATACAGAAAACCCACTGATAGGGGATTCGTGGGTTGATCGAGTCTTACCTCCCGTACCAGACGGGCGATGAACCGTTGAAGTCGACTCGGGCCACCAACTCCTATGTCAGTGTACGAACCCGAGGGGCCGAGACAATATCGTAATTGTCGTCCTTCCCTATTATATTTTATATTTAAATACCCCTTCCGTAGGGTTTAAAAAAATAATAATAAAGTCCAAAAGTTCAAAGTCCAAAAACAAAAAAATACCTAAAATAATTACAAAAATAATAAGAATTTCCTAATACAGTTTTCTAAAAAGAAAAATAAAAACCTAAACAATTAAGAAATTAACTAAAAAAAATGAAAAATCTTGTCTTTTTATTTGGTTCTTTTCGATTTGTCTTCGATTCCAAGTCTTTAATCACTCAATATAGTCTTTAGCTCCAATTTCTTTTTGAACCAAAACCTAGAATACGAAGAAAATACCAAAAAACGTAAAATAAAACAAATAAAAAAAAATCTAACTAACTAATTAACCTGAAAAAAAATCTAAAAAACAATTCTAAAAACAAGTCCGCGTCGGCGGCGCCAAAAATTGGTGTGGTTGTAAATTGTGGTAAGAAAGGTTCAAACTCTCGAACTTGTGAAGACTGAATTTAGATTTTAATAAACTAATTTTTAAACTAAAAATATGCACAAAAGATGAAAATAATATTCATAAATTACTGAGGTTATGGAATTTGATCTAAGTTGCAATAATTTGAACTTCTCAAACATCACCAGCAATCAGTTTTCGAAGTTAACAAAACTTACTTATCGAGATCTCTCGCATTCGATGTTTACAGGCTCTATCACGACTCAATTCACTAACTTATCTTCGTTACGTTACCTTGATATATCGTGTTCATCTAGAATCATGGATTAACCAACATATTCATATAATTTCAATAACTCAAAAGTATCATATAAGTATGATAGTTCTTATTCCTCTATTAGTTACATATCATCCGGAAGTTTGAATTGGTTGAATGGTTTAGTTAATCTTACGGTCTTGAGGTTGATTGGTGTTGATCTTTCCATGGCATCTTCAGCAATGAAATGGGCAGAACCATTACTCAGATTGTAGCATTTCTAGTCAAGTGTTTCCGGGGCATGATTTTCTTAACCTTTCTCGTCTAGCGTCATTAAGAATGGGTTCCAAGTTCTTGAACTCTCCAATCCCAATTCAGTTTGCAAATTTTACATCTCTTTCAGTTCTGGACTTGGAAAACTGTAACTTGCAAGGCTCAATATCTCATCTTCCTCAACTTATAGAACTTTATGTAGGTGTGAACCCAAATCTCAATGTCGATTTAGCTTGGTTTTTGAATCAGCAATGGACAGAACTCCAAATACTTTCGATGCATTTAACTAAAGTAAATGGGTCGATTCCTAGTTCAATATCAAACGCATCATCATTAGTTTCTCTTGACATGTTAGGCTGTGCAATTAAAGGTTCTTTGCCAGCTTCAACCTCAGATCTTAAACAATTGCAGAATCTAGAGCTCGATCACAATAACATTGCCGGTTTTATTCCTCCTTCAATCTCTAAACTCAAAAAACTTCAAATTCTATCTTTAACCCAAAACAATCTACAAGGACTCATACCCGAGTCGATATGTGAGATGCCTTCGCTCCAGCAGATTAATTTGGGGCGTAATAATCTAACGGGAACAATACCAAGTTGCATTGGCAAGCTGAGGAACCTACAGAAATTTTTTATTAGTGACAATTCTATTGGGGGTAACATTTCATTGATTTCTTTGATGAAGGAGTTAAACTTAAATTGGATTAGTCTTGGCGCGAGCGACATAACAACTGAAGTAGATGAAAATTTGGTTCTGCCTAAATTTGGCCTGCAAGCTTTGGATCTGAAATCTTGCAATTTTAAAGGGTATATCCCAACTTTCTTTTGTAATTTGCCTCAGCTGGTTGCATTGGATTTGTCTCGTAATAACCTGCGAGGAGCTATTCCTTCTTGTATCTTCGAACTTTAGAATCTATCTTATTTAGATCTCTCTGAAAACAATCTTCAAGGAAGAATTCCACATTCAGTTAATCTTATTCTCCAGTTTGCATTCCCACTATAAATTTAGCAAACAACAAACTTCGAGGTCATCTTCCACTTCCACCTCAAAACATTGGAGTCTTTGATCTGTCGCATCATAAAATCACTGGTGCAATCTCGGATGAGATTGGACAAGCACTATGCAGCATTGGGTATGTCTCGTTATCAGACAACAAAATCTCGGGCTCAATCCCTTCTTCTATGTGTGCAAATATACATAATTCTATGATGCATCTCGATCTATCAAACAATGAGCTATTAGAAACAATACCTTCTAGCTTGCAGTACTGCAATTCTCTTATTTCCTTAAATCTTGGCAAGAACAACCTGACAGGAAACATTCCACACGAGCATGAACGAATGAAGAATCTCAAAACCGTACTGTTAGATGGCAACACTCTCAATGGTGCATTTCCCACTTTTATCCAACAACTTCAAGAATTGGAAGTTCTCAACTTACGGAACAACAAGTTTGGAGGTTCTATACCAAATTTAGTTTGGAGGTTCTATACCAAATTTCATAGGTACATTCCGTAATCTCAAGATTGTTGTCTTAAGGTAAAACGAATTCAATTTAGTTTGGAGGTTCTATACCAAATTTCATAGGTACATTCGGTAATCTCAAGATTGTTGTCTTAAGGTCAAACGAATTCAACGGATCGATTCGACCAGAGATAACTCATTTGCATAAACTCCAAATATTAGATATATCAAAAAACAAACTCTCTGGTCAAATTCCTAGTAAGATTGGCAACTTGGAGATGCTGATAAGAAGACCCAGTAACAGAATCTTACTTGGTGAAGAGATCTCTTTCATGTATTCAGGGGTGGAACTCCAGATTGTGACCAAAGGGACTACACAACACCTTGAGCTTGTATACAGTTATCACTCAGGAATCGACCTATCATGCAACTTTCTTGAAGGAAACATCCCACTGGAAATGGGTTTATTGAAAGGGCTTGCAGTGCTAAATCTATCGCATAATCACTTCTACGGTAAGATACCAATGAGTATCGGTAGCATGAGAGGTCTGGAATCATTGGATTGAAGGATAATTCAGATGTTATGATGTCTCTAAACGAGCATGAAAGCACTGACAGGAAAACAACAAACATACTTCAAAATAGAGTTTCATTGGGACACTTTGTCAACCATGTTATGGATCAAAAGAATCAAAAGTTTCGTTCATCGAATTCAGAGCATTTCATTAATCTAATGCACAAGGACAAAGCATAGACTGCAATCCAAATCATTTCGTCAATTGTACCGACATCCATACAAAAAGTGAAAATGCATGCAGTCAGTTTACCACTATATAGTATAAAATATCATTTGTGCAATAAAATCTACCTCTGAGCTAAAACATACAGAATACAGTCCCATGGAGTTCCAAATCACATAAAACATCATAAACCATTTAAGAGGCCATTAGGCTTACATCTATTATTACCTATAGTTGAGATAATTAAAGACAATCTCGAATCAGAACTTAAAAGAGGAGACATCCCTTCTTTTCTTTTTTTCTTCTTCTAAGTTAAGGAAATACATGCCATAAACTGTTTAGCACCACCAGCAGCTAGTAACCTCAATAGTTTAATACCAACAATTTATGAATGGTTACAAACACAAGAGTGAAACCATTTCTTCTAAACTAAAGGAATGGACTTGAAGCACTAATTGTCCAACACCAAGGAATATGCCAGCATATCATTTTCAAGAGTTACAACTATGGACTGTAAAGAACATAAACATAATTCAATGTTCGAACTGCAAGGTACTTGGCAAACTTCAATAGGATTGATACAGTGGAAATTATGTAGTTATGGTGAAAAGTTTAATTTTAGACAAATTCAGTTGTTAAAACCACTAATTTAATAAAATTACTTCAACCCATTCAAGCACTAATTATGTATTTGACGTTACCAAAAGATTTGGGAAAAAGTCTCAAATTTTAACTTGAAGAACCCTAGTTCTAAAATTGATACCCTAACTCTCTAATTTTAAAAACCATAAATTCAAGGAAGCAAGTACAACAAGTACCTAATCACACATGCATCCCGCATGAAATACAAACCCGTCAATTAATAAGACTCAGTTTGATCAGTTGAGAAAGTAGAAAAATTGCTTCAAACGGCTTCCAATTTAAGAACAAGACTCATCAATGCAGCCAGCCAAAAATTTCATTCCTTCAAGTGTGTATATATATGATGAGTCATGGGTTAAATCTCTAGTTTCAAATATAACAAATCATCAAAGAATTAACAGAAAATGAAAACTTAATTTCAGAGTTCAACAAATTCACCAGAGAGACAAAAGAGAAAGGGGAATAAAAGGGGATCTCCGTTTTCTCTCGTTTTTTTTTGTTTTTTTTTTTCAATTTAACCATGTCAGACTACTTGAATTCCCACAATGCCCACTCCATTAGACATGTGTCCAACATGCTTAAAACATTTGATGTCTACTAATCATGCATATTAATACTGCTAAGGGATAACCTAAAAGTGTTAAAGACCGTTGAATATTGGAATTGAGACACTCTAAGGGTTTGGCTAAGGCAGATTCTCTATTTAGACACCAAAACTTATTATATAGACAGCTTAGAAATACTTGAATATTAGAGTTGTATGCACTCTAATTGAAGAATTCAGATAATGGATCTAATTGAATCCGAGAAAATATTTGGTGTTTCACACTAATAATATGAGGACAGCTGCTTTGCTTTGCCTCCCAGATATACCTTTGACGCAGGCTTGGACATTTATGATCATAACATATGACCACATAAAAGATATTATGATAAATCCATGTGACTTAGCTGAAAGTAGGCATAGGTAAATTTAATAATTTATTCAGGGAATAAATTTATAGTCTCCAGGTAATGAAGATTCTATATACACGACACTAGATAGACTGTAGTTCCTCAATATTACTCAATGAGAGCTGATAGACACATTTTAGTGTCTAAATTGCACCTTAATTTCTAGTGAG
>JAJJMC010002750.1:798051-808914 GCA_023531435.1 Papaver californicum
ATTTAGTCTTTTTATCATTCCTGGAGTTTTCTAGAGTTAAGTAGAATAATTATTTTCTAAAATCATTACCTTCACAAGTTCGAGAATCGAACCTTTATTTACCACTTCTAAAATTACATCAAGAGCCTTAATGAATATAGAACAATAATAGATCAATGCAACTTAGTTGAGAGTGATCATGGATGAGTTTATTATTTCATTATTGATAAACATACTTCTAAGTAATGAAGGTCTGTATAGATACTATGAATACAATAATAGATTAATATTACTCAATATGAATCTTAATATTGATGTGTATACGAGTTCAATGGATTCAGCTGTGAAATTATTGCACCTGGAACAAGTTCAAGCTGGTCTATACTGATGGACAATCCATTTAAGAACTTTTTTATTCAAAAAAAAGGTCAAGGAAGAGACTGACACAAGAGTATGTTCTGAATATTTTGTACAGTCAGAGAACATCTTGAGGGGAAGCTCACACATGTGCTCCATCGGAGATTGAACTTTTTATTTGAAAAGTTCTTCAGACATGGTAAAACTCCTGACAGGAAGAGGATTTTTGTATACTCCCTCAGTCTCCATATCCAATTCTCCTGATTTGATCTTTTCCTTGAATATCCACTTCAATCCATTGTAATCACTAGTGGGGTGATTAATAAACTAATGAAAACGACAACAGTTGGGGTATGTCATTTCATTTTCTGTTGGTGGATGTCGAATATGAGGTAGCAGGTTGAGGGCGACATCCTGTATCCAAACTTCCAGGAGTTTAATTACTTCTTCGATAGGAAATGGAAAATCTGTGATAGTTCACGCTTCTCTTGACAGCTTTTGTTGGCGTTGAACCCGGAGTGGAGCTGCATCTACTTGGTTGGTTCTTCGAGTGGTCAACCGCTTGTGGAGCTGAGGTAAGATTTGGAATTGGCGATGATGTTGCGTGCTTGGGTTGTTGCTCTGGTGCTGTAGTTTTCCTTTTGCCTCCTTCAGCTACAACACCCACATATGGTTGGATATTGTACTGTTTATGGGAAAAATATCGGCTGCTACCAAGAGTCTCAAGGGATTTTTTATTCCTGATAAGTATTATGCTTTCCAATAAGACTGATGCAATTGTAGCCGATCGCTTGGCAGCCTCATGTAGTTCACAAAACGTTTGAAAGCACAAATTCTCCAGTAAGGCACGATAAACTGGTATCATGTCGTTGATGTAGAGTTCCACCAATTGAAGTTCAGTTACGTTCGGATCATGACAATCTAGTGTTTGAATTCTTACCCGCTTTACGTAATCATTATGATGTTCATTACTTTGTTGGTACATCCTTCCTAAATCAGATATGGTAACTTGCTCAAATACGAATAAGTACTTCCTATAGAAAGCATTAACCATTTCGCTCCAACTGGTGATGCTACTTGGAACAATGTTATGGTACCATGTGTTCGCTCTTCCACTAAGAAATTTTTAAAATTCTCTGATGCATATTACATAATCATATTAATGTGTTTGTAGTTACGGTAAATAGAGTATCGTTCGCTTGGACTTGTGAAGGTTGAATTTTGATTCAATAAATTAATTTTAAACTAAAAAATATACACAAAAGATGAAAATAATATTCACAAACACTGAGGTTATGGATTTCACCATTAACCAATTAAAGTGATTCAATTCAATAATTATAATTATGCAATTCTTTACATTTAAAGTGATTCTAATATGTTGCAAAATAGATTCTCAAAATAACAATTGTATAAAAAAAGCATGGAACATCTAAAACCTAGGACAAAGCATTTACCATCTAACGAAATCATAATTGCTTAACAAAAATGATTAAATCAATTTTCAACCAAGGAAAATAATCATAAAAGAAATTGTGAAAATCAATTAAAATAGAAATATACCACTTTTATTGAAACAATGGCTTCCTCCGTCACCTCATGTAAAACCCCTTATCCTAGAACAACATGCTCTCTAGTATTAGATTTAGGTTAGTTATTCATGATACGGTTTAACACTACGTGGGGGAGAAAAAGTCCTAGTAGTTTAGGAAGACTAGTTAAGGTATTTATAGATAGTTAGGGTTTTATTAGTGTGGAATATGTTTTCAGAAGAACCTAAACCTTTTCTTTGAAAAACCTAGAGAGAAGCAGAAGAAGAAGAAGAAGAAGAAGAAGAAGAAGACTGATTTTAATCGAAGGGTGTTGATAGCGGCTTGGGGATTTATTGCGTTAAATCAAGTAGGTTCTCTAATCCTTATTCTTATTATGGTAGATTTGGTTTTGGTAAAAACATTTGCAAGCAGTTGTAATAGAACTATGTATCAAACAGTTCTATGTTTGTAACTGTGTGTAAAGGATTTTCCATTCCCAGTTTTGACCTGTGTGGAGTTGTTCTTATTCGGTTAGTATCAAGAGAAAGTCACAGGCTTAGTGTCTATGTTTAGTTTGTTGTACCTTTACAAGTTCAGTTCCTGTCAGACTTAGAGGTTCAGGCAGCCCCTGTGACAAAGGCGTCAGGGCTAAATAGTGTCCAGAATCCACAAGTTTCTTTCAAGTACAGACTTAGTTCCATGTGTCCAGGGTTAGTGTCTGTGTACAGGCTTAGTTTGCTGTAGAATAGGAGTGATTCAGGCTTAGTCTTGCTGTAGAGTTAGTGGTGTCCATAATTGTGATAGACTTAGAGGTTCAGGAAGCCCTCGTGACAAAAGAATGTCACGGACTTAGTAGTGTTCAGGCTTAGTGCCTGTGTCTAGCCTTGTAATGGTGCAGACATAATGTCCAAGATTGGAACGACGTCAGACCTACATAGAAGTCCAGGCCTGTAGCTTAGTTAGTGAAGAGACTTAGCTTCTTTTTGTGCTCAGTAGTAGCTTACAGACTCAGGTCCAGGCTTTGGTGATGTGCCTGAAGGCGTCAGTAGATTCCTCCAGCAAGTTTGGTGGTCTGCCAATATTTTTGAGATATCTTTTGAACATGTTAGAATATGATTTGGTCTTGGGTTAGAACGGTAGAATTGTAGATGAGTCTTTCATCTTTCCAGGGGCATATAATTTGTTTCATTTGGAGTTAAATTGAAAGCGATATGAGTGTTTCAGTGACTGGAGGGAAATATGGAAGATATGCTAGGAGTCACACTGCAGCAACTTTGTTGAATAGCTTAAACTATGAATTACCTCTGGATATTAAGTAGGGAGTTTTAGATATTTCTGAACTCTTTTCAAAATGATACAAGTGTTAGAATATGGTCATTGGAGACTTTTCTAAAGTAACTATGAACTTGTTCTTCCATTTTTCTTCAAGTTCTAAGGGTTGTTTGTATTTTCATAGAATTACTGTATATGTGTGGTTATAGATTTTAGTCCATTGAATGGTATAATGACTGAACTATTCATTTCATGGAAATTGGGTGCTTCATACTTATCTTTGTGTGTAGACTTGTTGTGTCGAGACAATAGCTTGTTGTGTCGAGACATTAACTAGATAGCTTACTGATAGGTGCATAAATCATACATTTAAAGTAGTTTTTCCTGACCCTTATGTGCTATATTTGAGTGAATTATTAGGTATTTTGATTACTTTCGAAGTTTAGTCGTCTTTTCAGGTTACAGTTCAGAAACCCGCAGAATGGAGCTGTATGAGAAGAATTACCGAGGAGCCAGTGAAACGCTGCTGAATTTAAGCCTTTCACCCTCCACAGTATAGGAAATTGAATTACAAAGCCAACGGCGAAAGAACAAGGTCATTCTGATCTCGTATGAGGAAGTTATGGGCAAAGCCACATGGTGACAAATTAGCTTGTGCTGCTAGCGCCCAGGCGCTAAGTTGGCTGAACCGTATGTGCTAATGTGCTAAGTGACGAGTTGGAGGTGCTAGAGTGGTTTGATGGGCTAGTGGCTAGCCTTGGTGGAGTGGTAGCTAGCTTGGGGAAGTCATATGAGATTAGAAAAAAATTTAGAGTTGATATATATTGTTGGAGTGGAATAAGGAAACTTAGCACATTTCCTAGTTCTACTAGGATTGTGAAAGTTGGCTACACAAGTTGGCAGCCGAGAAACAAGTGGAGACTCAACTATTTTCGGTTTGGAGGACATATAAATACTAAATTATCCAGGATTTTTAGAAGATATACTTGGTGAAACAAATACATAACACGGACAACAAGGAGAAGAGGACAGCATCGTTGGGAGGCTGCTGGCTACCATTGCAGCCACACTTCGAAGCTACAATCAATTCTTCGCTATCTTTCCGGGTTTGATTTAATTTATCTCTTTATTGTTTTCCATGGGTTTTCAGAAACCCATGATGAGCTAAACCTTTTTATATTGGTTAGGGATGTAATCTGAAGTTTAAAGACATGTTTATCAATTGAATGGCGCATGCTTATATGTTCATGTTGTTTTTAGTATCGTTCATGTTCTACTGATTATAACGCCATATATGATTGATTGTGTGTTTGTTTAAGTTGCAAATTGAATGAGCATGCATTGATATCTACAACTAAACTAGAGTTTTCGATCCGGAATTGTCGAAGGACTCTAGTTACAAGTAGTATAGCATATTTGTTAACAATACTTAAAATTGCCATGCAAGTATGTGTAGAAGCTTGACCTAGACTAAATCCGAGTTGCGCGATGCATCGGATTATTTAGAATAACCTCAACTCACAAAGACCATTGCTTTTATTGGGTTAAACTTGGTGTTTACATCGAGTTATCTGGTGTTAAGAATTCAGAGAGCGGCGCGATACCCTCTCTGATGATATTAGGAGTTTTGCCGGAGTAGCCCTGCGATAGGATGCTTTAGGGTTGTTGGTATTACTAATTCATGAATGTTGAGTATGCTTTGATTGATAACATGTTGGATAACGGACGACGAAATCTCTAACCAATGCTTTCTTTCCCTGATACACGTTTTTATTATTTTGCTTTATTTTGCTTAGGTTTAATTTAGTTTAAATCACAACACAACCCCCCCTACTTACTCACGTAACTGAAAATAAATCACAATCACTGCCTCTCTGTGGGAACGAACTTTTTCTTATTTGCTATACTTAAATCTATTTTGGAAGAGTAAGAACTCGATTATTTTGGTTGATTACGACACGACCACTTACTTGCTAATTTTTGGTGAGACCTAACTTTGATTTTAATTACGGTAAGCTTGGAATTGTGATATGGGTTCTTGAATGGTATTGTGTACTACATGTTGCTACATTTTAATAAATGCTTGGTAATGGGTTTTGTCGTCTGATCATTTAGGTGTGATTAGAGTGCGTCTACCACTTTATGTGATATTTTTAGTTGATGTTGTGTTAGCATTTTTCTTTTGATCGTCAGGTTTAAGCCAGTAGTAGTGAGGAATGTATAAGAGATTATTAATTTCTGATTTATGGAATACTGATAGTGTATGTACAGAGGTGCGTAGTTCTGTCATATACTTGGGAAGTCACGTGTGTGTAGATGACTAATAGAATATGTGCATGATTATTGGTGACTGTCAACCTATGATGTTGGCAGTCGTATTATAACCACTTTGTGTGAATAAATGATGTGGCTATTTGTTAGATTTTATCGTCCGTAGTTGGTTCGACTCCCAGAAGTTGATGGGCGATGACCGAGGGGTCGCATAGAAGATATGGATCTATTATCTTGAAAGGGGGTCGACAACACTTATTTTTCTGCGCACTGTAAGAAATTAAGTGGACTACGCAGGGGTCGATAAGTGTCTTCGTACAATTAGAGAATGAAATTTTAGAGAGGGGAAGTCGATTAGTTCTGTGGGTGGGAAAACTGTTTTCGTTTCTTGTATATACAACTATTTTTTTGTGTGCCCTTGTGTTATCCTGGTTTCTATAAATTTATATATTTTTGTTTCGATCGTCGACCTTACTACTTTCAAAGAGATACTCTCTAAAATATTTTTACCTAACATAGACATTTCATGAACCTTGTTTTGCTAAATTATTCGTAAAGGGCATAATGATATGAGAATCTACTTTAAGTTGGGCTCTGACCCAACTTACTATCTTTTTCGGATACAGTAGTCGCGGAACAACCTGACCAGTAGTGCGACTTTTTGTTTCGGAGGACCGCAACATCTACGTCTTCAAGGTGCCTAGACAACCGAATTTAGTTTGCCTCTAAGTCTAGATTCTTTTAAAACTCTTATCATTTAATTTAAATAACCGACCTGCGTGTCGAGGATAGACCTTTGCTTTCAAAGATGTTATTTTTACTGGATTCATTTATAACTCACATTTATAGATGCAGCTTTCTTCTTCTTAAAACTTATTATTCTTCAAAAAACCCACACGAAAGCCGGATTGACATTTGTTGGCTTGAAGGATTGAGTGTGCTTTTTGTCCCATGAGTAGTGCCACACTTCTATTTTAGGGCGGACGACCTAGAATGATAAGGTGGGGCGTTACACCTCAGCATATGGGGTTTAGCTCATCTTGCTCAAAACACCCTCAAAAGTTTTGTACATAGCTCAAAGTGTTTGAAAATAATGAAAAAGAGTGAAAATAATGAAAACAGTGAGTTTGCAACGTTTATAAAAGTTACAGATTCACTATTACAGAGGGATAACTTTTTCCTGAAGCTAAACGTTGCAAATGAAGATATCCATTGCAAAGTTAAAAGCTTTAGCAACAGAATCTTCAAACTTTTCGCCACGGAATCTTTAACCCTATGGCTTTATCTTCTTCATCATGATCATGAGCAGATTTTTCTGGAATTCTTGATTTTGATATCTGGCCTCTCCAGACCCTCCCAATACTCTCTTTCCTTTCTACAACTTCCACAACTCTTATTTATACACCACATACCTCGTATTCTTCAAAGATTCCTTATTGAAAGAGAATAATACTCGGGTATTTTTTCCTCTTCAATTTTCGTGATATGATGTGATATGCTGTCTTGATTTTGATTCCATCATCTTCTAGAGAATAGATACTACTGAGACAATAATCCCGAGAGTTTAAACCGGAGAGAGAAAAAAAAAAATCTTCCCTAAAATCTTTCCTGAAATTATTTGGATTGATTCTTGATTGATTTCACGTATCTGTATAATCACTCTTGATATGGCCATACTATTCTATGATTTTAATCCCAGAAAACACGTGAAAATCTCATCTAAAATCAATACAAAATATCACTGTAATTGAAATGAATTCTCCCGCCAAAATGATTTTTGAACCGTGAAGAAGAGGGGGTGCTCATATCCACTGTTCGGGTGCCTCTATCACTTCTGGGTGCCTTGAGTAGTTTTTCGAGCCAATTTTTCCAAAAATGTTTATTTTCCAAAATTACCTATAAAAACAAAATATTAGTACAAAATGAGTTCCAACACTATAAAAGTTGAGAGAAAATTAGACACATAAATATGTTTATCAAATACCCTCAAACTTATTATTTGCTAGTCCTCGAGCAAATCTAGTCTAGAAAATTCTAACTCACTTTCGCAGGCATCGTGATTGCACTGCAATAAGCCTTTAAACCCATAGGTGTCCCTATCGGACGAGTTGTAGTCTCGTGAGGGTTTACAAGAGGTCTACCCACAAAACCTTTAGTCCAAACTCTATCTATATGTGAACGATTGAGGATAGACATTAAGCAAAATATTTAGTTGGTATACTAAATTCTTCGGCTATAAGAATCATTACCCTGTATGAATTAAATTGATGTACAGGAGTTTGCACTCAGCGTACTAAAATTCATATAAGAATGCAAAACTCTACTCAAATAATCATTGAACATCCAAAACTGGATATAATTCACATTGCTCGAAATCATCAAATTCAATCACAAAGATAAATTAGAAGATGAATATAAAAGTGATGAATGGTACATATGTTGACTAAGGTGAACGATGTTTCCCAAAATATTAGTATAAAGTCTGGCTCCAATTTTTTTTTTTTATTTAAATTTTTTTTTTTTTTTTTTTTTTTTTTTTTTTTTTTTTTCACGACTACATGATTAGATCTTTTGAATCTAACCACATGCTCTTTTTCAGCTAATTACATGATAGTTCCCATGGATCCTGCCTTCCACGCTTGCTTAGGCGACAGAGACAGAGAGAACACACACATATTGCTATCAAAGTGTCTTTTTTTTTTAACAAAGTTAAAATTCTAACATCCAAGCTACGACCTTATGGAAATACTAGGGCCCACCAAATCACTTCGAGAAACACAAAATTGCAAAAATAAAAATAGAAAGTGATATGATTCTGATGATTCTAAGATATATTTGTTCAATGATTATCATGTTATTTCTAACACCTGAGTTAGGCATCCTTTTATGAATAAATTATTTAGCCGGGAACACCAATTCCTATAGAAAAAAAAGCTAAGTTTCCATCTACCTAGAATGGTTAATGTCATCCTGAATTGTTCACAAGTTTCCAGACTTTGGAGTTTCATGTTTCACTAATAGTTTCTCCCTTACCCCAAAGCTTAAATCTAACATTGTCCTCAATGTTCTAAAGATGAATGATTAAATATATGAACAAAGAGAAACTGTTACCAATCGAAGGAAAGAAGCTAAGGAAAGATATTACTGTGTCGCATGAGCATGGGTTACCTCCCACAAAATGCTAAGTTTAAAGTCTTCAGCCAGACTAAGAAAGAATTAGTCACCTCATAAAATCATAGAGCAATAGTCGGAACAACTGTGGGTCTTCTGAATAAAAAAATACTATCCAAAATAGAAGGAAATTACAACAGGCCAGAAAGTGAACAAATCGAGTATAACCTTATCCATATCTAGTGTTTTGTTTATGACAACTACATCTAGGTGAGGTTCAGGTTCAAGCTCTATGAAATGGTCTAGATAAATATCTTTATGATTAATTTCCTCATAGGAAGGATCCGGAGGATCAGGTTCTAGAGTCTGGAAAAACTCAAATAATAAATTTAAGGCACATAATAATAACCTGAAAATTTGTGGATCCTCAAAGTCAATAATATTTGACCCACGCAGTTGACTACTATGAAAATGGTAGTCATTCTTAAGCAAATGTGTCGATTTTTAATCTCCTAAAATAATTAGGCTAGTCTCACAACTTAATAACTTACACATTTGAAACTAAATGTTCTCACATATAGAAGAAAATATTTTGGTGGAAAAACAAAGTTAATCTTGGTATTATTTCCTAGGTGAACCACATCGACCAAATCATGGTTTCTAACAACTGAACTTCTTTTTGGACATGATTAGGTTTGGGAAACAGTTCTTGAAAATAGTCTCTTAATATGGTAGAGGCACAAACATCAAGTCCTAAGTTAGGGACCTTTAAAGAGTTAAAGGTAATAACACAGGGAGAATGATAATCACCCCCAAACTTAGAATTTTGGATGTCTCTAATAGATAGTCACAATTTCCATAATTTTTAGATCATTAGATTCCTGAAAATGGTTAATTGCTTCTTCTAAGTTATAATCAGGTGGTGCAGTCTCACTCACATTTAAGATTTCTACGATTTTATGTTCTTCGTTTGAGACTGTTGTCTCTTAATTGTTGGACTCTAAAACACTAGTCTTGAATAGAATCGTTCCTTTTAACCATCGTCGTCTTCATAATAATGAGGAAATATTTCACCGTTTATAACAATGCTATCTCTAGATAAATCCCTTTCCTCTTAAATAAGTCAATAATCATTAATATTATTAGTATTGGAACTAGAGACATCATTATTATCGTTAAAATCAATTGTTGTGAGAATTTCCTCATCATTATGACTACGGATTTCAATTTCCTCATCAAAAGTATCCTCATCATCATAATAATATGATTGAACCTTATTTAAATAAATAGTGTCTTCTATTATAACCTCGTCCTTTAAATTAGGTAAATATTAATCATTATTACCAAGGGTAAAAGTGGAAACACTGTATTGGCAATTAAGATTATTTTGAGTAATAATACTCTCTGCAAGAGTTTCATTCAATCTATTTATATTCTCAGCCAACTGCTTGAGGGATTCTTCTAGAGAAAGAGTTGGACTACTAATTGTTCCCTCACACTTAATTCAAACCTATTTGTCATCTCAGATATCTTCTTGAGTGATTTGGTACAGAGATCATCCACAGGGTCATCTATATGTTCTGTATGGAACAGAGAGTCAGTACAAGACTGATCATCATCAACATATAATCTCTGGAATTCTAGAACTCTCAATCTTTGTTCCAAACTAAGCGGTGTATGTTTATAATACTTATTATATATCATTAGAGGTGATTCTTCTATAGGCATAATAGGTTCGTGATGAGTACTAGATTGCAACTGCTTTAAGGCTTCCCTCCAAGACAAAGAACTCGAATTTTACTCTTTTTCATGTTCATTAGACGGGTTTATGTACGAATAATTATTTGGATCACCTTGGTATGAACCATAACCTTCAGAAGGTTGGTAGTGGTCCCAAGTACTATCCACACTATGGTCATAGTAAGGGTAATGTTTGTTTTGAAACTCAGTTGGATATTTATTGCAATACCAGCTCGACATTTTCTAACAAAAATTTCCTAATAAATTTACAAAAAATCTAAGAAAATAAATCTTAACAAGAAGGGTTTCTAAACATACACAAACAAGGCCGACTCAACCAAATCAAACGTACTAAATCTAGCAAACAAAAAGCATGATGACTTCACTTAGATTTTTCCTAGACTAGCTTCTATTCTTCCAAAAGGCAACTAGTTAGAGTTTTAGCGAATCTATCAGAATGATCTCAATTAGATTAAATCGAATAGAAGCTGGATAAGCTCTAAGGAGCTTTGATAACTGATGTAATTTTAGAAGTGGTAAATAAAGGTTCGATTCTCGAACTTGTGAAGGTGATGATTTTAGAAAATAATGATTTAAACTA
>JAJJMC010002750.1:818914-857860 GCA_023531435.1 Papaver californicum
ATTTTTCCACAAATATTTATTCTTCTAATGTACCTACAAAAGCAATAAAACACGTAATAGACACAAAATCGAATACTAACTCACTAGAAATTAAGGTGCAAATTAGACACTAAAATGTGTCTATCAATAACCCTGCCTCTTTGGTAACTTTTTCTTGGGTTACAAGGAAGCTCTATTCAACTTAAAATAATCTTCCTGAACTTTAAATTAGGATAACAAAGTAACCAATACAGTCCTTTTGAATGATTTTCCAATAAGCTCGTTACCCTATAGGTCTCTTTCTAGTCAAATTTTAGGCTTAGGTTCGCGTTAGGTAACGTGTTCCTAAGGAAAGTAAGAAGGAAACGGTGATAAAATTTGAGTCCTTATCTTATATGACCAGTCCTTGCCCTTTACTAGAAAATAAATCCGTATTGAAGTCCTCAACATATATGCATTATGAAGGAATACAGAAAACCCACTGACAGGGGAATCGTGGGTTGATCGAGTTTTACCTCCCGTACCAGACGGACGATGAACCGTTGAAGTCGACTCAGACCTCCGACTCCTATGTCAGTGTACGAACCCGGGGGGCCGAGTAAGTATCATAATTTTTGTTATTCCCTGTGCAGTTTATATTTAATACCCTTCCGTAGGGTTTAAAAAATAAAATAAAAATAGTATCCAAAAGTTCAAAGTCCAAAGTCCAAAAATAATAAAAAACAGAAAATAACTAAAATAATTACAAAAATAATAAGTATTTTCTAATACAATTTTCTAAAAAGAAAAATAAAAATCCTAAAAAAATAAAAAATTAACTAACTAAAGACTTGTCTTCTTTTTTCGTTCTTTTTGCTTTTTCTTTGACTCCAAGTCTTTAATCAATCAATATAATATTTAGTTCCAATTTCTTTTTGATCCAAAACCTGTAATACAAAGAAAATACCCAAAAACGTAAAGTAGAACAAATAAAAAAAAATCAAACTAAACTATTTAACCTAAAAAAAAATCTAAAAATAATTCTAAAAACAAGTCCGCGTCGGCGGCGCCAAGATGTGTTTGTTGTTTTGATTTAATAAATTAATTTTAAACTAAAAAAGTATACACAAAAGATGAAAATA
Source organism: Papaver californicum (assembly GCA_023531435.1). NCBI lineage: Eukaryota > Viridiplantae > Streptophyta > Magnoliopsida > Ranunculales > Papaveraceae > Papaver > Papaver californicum. Next base: position 820,015 of record JAJJMC010002750.1, read on the forward strand.
ATATTCACAAATATTGAGGTTATGGATTTCACCATTAACCAATTAAAGTGATTCAATTCAATAATTATAATTATGCAATTCTTTACATTTAAAGTGATTCTAATATGTTGCAAAAGAAGATTCTCAAAATAACATTGTATAACAAAAGCATGGAACATCTAAAACCTAGGCCAAAGCATGTATCATCTAACGAAATCATAATTTCTTAACAAAAATCATTAAATCAATTTTCAACCAAGGAAAATAATCATAAAAGAAATTGCAAAAATTAATTAAAATAGAAATATACAACTTTTATTCAAACAATGGATTCCTCCGTGACCTCAGCATATGGGGTTTAGCTCATCTTTCTCAAAACACCCTCAAAAGTTTTGTACATAGCTCAAAGTGTTTGAAAATAATGAAAAAGAGTGAAAATAATGAAAACAGTGAGTTTGCAACGTTTATAAAAGTTACAGACTCACTGTTACAGAGAGATAACTGTTTCCTGAAGCTAAACGTTGCAAATGGAGATATACGTTGCAAAGTTAAAGTCTTTAGCAACAGAATCTTCAAACTTTTCACCACAGATCTTTAACCCTATGGCAACGTTTTCTTCATCTTCTTCAACATGATCATGAGCAGATTTTTCTGGAATTCTAGATTTTGATATTTGGCCTCTCCAATACTCTCTTTCCTTTCTACAACTTCCACAACTCTTATTTATACACCACATACCTCCTATTCTTCATAGATTTTTCATTGAAAGAGAATAATACTTGGGTATTTTTTCCTCTTCAATTTTTGTTATATCATGTGATATTTTGTCTTGATTTTGATTCCATCATCTTCTAGAGAATAGATACTGCTGAGACAATAATCACGAGAGAATAATTCTTTCATTTAAATCAATCTCGAGAGTTTAAACCCGAGAGAGAGAAAATAATATTCTTCTCTAAAATCTTTCCTGGAATTATTTGGATTGATTCTTGATTGATTTCATGTATCTGTATAATCACTCTTGATATGGCCATAATATTCTATGATTAATCCCAGAAAACACGTGAACATCTCATCCAAAATCAATACATAATATCACTGTATAAGAATATCACAGTGCTCATATCCACTGTTCGGGAGTGTTACTAGGAGTACCAATGTTGGTACTAGTAAAATTTGCGTTAGGGTTGGTTACTGTACCCGACCTAAGAAAAACCATCCTGGACTGATAAAGTTGATAAATTTGAGAAATTGATTTCACAACCAAGAGATTAATCTCCCACTGTGGTCGCCAAAATGGTTGTGGATATAAACGAATTTAGGATAAAAAAGGAAAATGATGGAGTAGGCTGATGTCAGTCAGAGAAATTTGTCTAAACGCCAATCATTTGAGTTATATAAGTACTTGTTTAAGATTCGAGAGATCAATCTGTACAAAATTGACCTAAATCAAGGAATTATCGTTCCAATTTTATTTCAGTCACAAAGAAAGGAGAATGACTAATCTGTAGAGAAAGAAGCAATGAGGGTATGGAAATCAATGAGATTGAATGTCAAGGTAGACCCATATAAGATTTTTTTGTATGGTTACTAAAATATTCTACTATATTCTTTATTATATCAAATTATGCTTACTTGGAGGCAAAACCATTAAAACAAGACCTAAAAATAATCATATTCCAATATAATGTCTATTCTCATTTATAACTGGCCTAGATTGGAACTAGAAAGTTTTATTCTTATAGAAATTTATTCATATGTAAAGTATTCTTATATAAAGGTTTAACTTTACATCGTGACAAACTCTTTGGAGGAAGAATTTGATTTAATTCCAGCTTTATGGAAGGCAATTATAATTGGATGTGGTTCATTTTCAACTTGGAAGTTTGTAGATCATTGGTATGGAATTATGAAATGAAGTACAAAAATTGTAACATTTGGCACTTCATGGCTACATTCTTGTTTCTAGTTGTTTTTCTTGTACTTCTGATTATTTTCATTTTGCAACTCTTGGATGCATTTGTTAAATTTTTGAATCATGTAATCCTACTAGTTTGATATGTCATTTCGATTTAAATAAAATCAAACCAAATGAACTAGAGTCGGGTGGTTGCATTCATAGCAAAAAAATAGAATGGATAAAAAAAGAAATTCATGCATAAAACTTAATTAATAGTCCATTTATTTCAGCAAAAGTGGTCAAAATAAAAAATGACAATAACATTTTACTAAAACAAAAATAATATTAAAGTTATTCACCTCCAAGTACATGCTAGTGATAAAAGATGGAGGGTTGCTTAACCAAAATACCAAAAAAAAGGTTTCTTCTAACATATTTACATAAGAATCTGTCATATTATTTACATCTCTAGAACCATACGAAAAGTTTCATTCATAGCAAATGGTTGGACGCCGATTGTATAGAGGACAAGTCTCATTAGATCGGTTAATCCATAGTTAGCCTACCACTTTCGGTAACATGTAAAATTAATATTATATGTTTGATATTTATTTATTTATTGGAATCATCCGGCATCATGTATTGATTAGGCAAAAACTAGTATACGGATGAAAACACAGGCCACTTTTTGGAAATAAAAGAAAATTACATAACAACAGCAATTACAGCTTGCTATAACTAAAGATAATCCGACCAAAACCAAAAAACTATAATGGTTAAGTTACTAATTATAGTAGTTAGCATCAATTATTATAAAATTAGTTTAAAATAATAGTATAAAAGTATAAAATAATAGAAGAGAGATTTATTATTAATTATAAAAAATGGTATAGAATCATTGTTTTCTTTTTACCAGGTTTAAAATTCTTTGTTATGATATATATGTTCACATTTCATATCATTTTTCTCTAAGAATACGAAGCTACATTTTATGGGCAACTCATTCACTACAAAAAATTGGGTAATCGTGAAAAATATCATTTTTCTCGCCTGGTGTGGATTTTAAACCTCACCTTCAATATTTTTTCATTTATGCTTATCTTATATATTTATTTATTTATCATAAATGAGAATCTGAGCTGGCAGAATTTTGGTCAATTTTTTATGCAAATATTGTTTTGGATTCTGATTATTTTTTCCATCATTTTAGTATGAACCATTGGCTATTGATAAACTGATATTAATCTTTTTTTTAGTGTTCGCAAGGCAACACTATTCCTCGACCACATCATGTTATTAAAAGGAGACTTATGATGAAGGCGGATAATCATCCCTCAGTGATACGGAACAAACAAGAAAGAAAGCAAAAAAGATAACAAAAAATAAGACATGGGAACAAACGGCTAGGGGCGCAAATTTTTCTCAAGCTTCAATGGGAAGTAACAGTAATAACAATATTTATTATACTGCTCGTACCACCATTCAAAATAGTAGTAGTAATGATGCAGATGGAATAATAGAAATGAAGTGTACTCAATACCCAGGAAGTAAATATTGCTGAGGAGTTACAAATAATGTACAAAAGAGATACAAGCTTTGAGGATTAGAGCTATCAATTTTCCTGATAAGAGATATTAATAGTTTTATTTTTGGGTTTGTAAGCAGTGGTGTGTTGTTGTCGTTGTTTATTTTTGTTCTTTTAATGTTGTTGTTCTTTTATATCTTGATTTCCAAGTACGAAAGTTAAATTTTCATGAAAATTTCTTACTGTTATTGCAGAAATATATAATATTTCTTTTCTTCGGATGATTTTAGGAGGCACGGTCATACACCACTATCAGTGACGGTCTATATTGTTTTATGTATAATCATGTTTTTGTTTTTTTTGGTTATTTGAGATCTGAAACATAATAATTTTAACCCTATGGTCAAACCATAACCGGTTGGAAAATAAATATTTGAAAGTGAGATTTTAAGAGTTTAAAATCATGTGTACTTGTTAAAAATGTTAATTCTAAGACTTTTCAGGTTTGACGTTTGCTTTCAAGATATGAAAAAAAACTGTGATCGGTCGCACGCACAGACTGCTTATGCGGTATAATTCTGGTCATGGCATAGTATCACGAAGAATCATTTACTAAAGATTTTCTTCTATGTTTTTGCAAATTTAATGCTTTTACTTAAATGCATTTCCTTTCCATAAAAAAGACTGAAAGTTGCAAAATTTAATTATATTTAATGACAGTGAGGGTATTTTCTACTTGGGTCTATGTATGAATTTGTAATTATGGTTACCTGTTTCCTACAAAGAAAGGGAATCGATCGACTATACAAGTCTGTATGATGATTTAGATGTAGAGATATCCTGATGGAGTTTTTCAATGTAGAGTTCAACATTTTGGAAATTCTTTTCCACAACAGGGGAAGAACAAGAGAAAGCCATAATTGATATCTTACAGATCTTAAGAACTATAGAAGAACATAGCAACATTAGCAAACATGTAATTTAACTCATTTGACTATTACCTTGTTTGACGCGTTTGAACTAATGATAGTGATTGTTAACATTCATATGTTATTAGATTTTTCCAGTTGATGAATGGTTAGATGATGAGCCACGTTATGGATATTTTATGTCCAACAATTTTTTGTTGTTGTAGGAAGATTGTGCAAAACACGTAAGGGGTAAACTAGGCGGTGAAAGGTGAAAATATGTTGAATACACATACGTGAGTCGTAGACGAACATTAACATATATCTTTTGGTTTTTTCTATTTCCCACCCCACTTTCCTTATTTTGATCCCCTTATAATTTGTAAAATAAATTTGCTTTGAAATTATGATTTTTCCTATTTCCCATTTCCCATCTATATAGTTATTTGTAATTATGGTTATAACTATTTTTTTTTTCTTATTCATTAATCTTCCCTTTACATTACAAAAGACAATTAAAAAATGTGAAAATTTATGGAGAACCCAAATAAAAGTCTCTCTCTTATAAAAATCCCACCATTAAAATATTATATATCTAACCCAAAATATAATATTTAAAGTGATAAATAGTAGTTTTTAGTTGATGTTGTATTTTTATAATTTTTTCATGACTAAAATACCTTTTGTCACTTATTTTTTCCACTCTAAAAAATAAAAAATAAAAAAGGTGGCCGGGGTGGTCATTGTGATTGTAGTGTTATCTTTTTAATTTACAGGTCATGCATAGGCGAATGTGTAACGACACATTCACTCAACGTGATATCGATTTTTCTTAGCAGTTTTGGAATCTGGTTAAATATGGACCTATAAGAATTATGTTGGTCTTATCACTAAAAGAGAAAATAGGGTTATTTTAAGAACCATATCAAGGTTCTCTTATCCAACTATGACTTTAAAATACATTTAATTAATGTTTATTATCGATTTAATTATTAGATTAATTAATTTTTTCTTTATTTTATTTAAAAAATTATTTTTTTATTTTTTAAACTAGAATAAATGGGTAAGTGTATTTATATCCACCGAATTTGGGAAATCTTTTTTGCAGAAAACTTTTGAATTTGTTTTTTTGGATCAGCACACATGGAGAACCTTATCCTTCGAAATTGGGAAAATAAATTTTTTAAAAAACTAACGTGTTTGGGTTTTCTTTAACAATCAGTCGATACGAATGTAATTTTCGACCTATTCTAGAGTGAATTTTTTTAAAATCGGTCTATATGAGCACCCATATACACCGATTCTTCATGTTCTTCGTCAATGAAGAACATCAAACTAGAATCAACATATGTTTGTCATCGTATCCGCCGATTCTAGCTTGATTTTTTTAAGAAAAATTATATTCAAATGTTTTCAAAAAATAATTGATTTTCTTTTGTCACTTTTTGATCGCTTTTAAGAGATATAGGAATAAACCAAAAAGAAAAAAAATTAAAAAAACAAAGAAAGAAAAAAGTTTTTAAAAGAAATAAATAATCATAAAAAAATTAATTAATTAATTAATTAATTAATAAAAATATTTAGTATTTAGTATAAGGATAGAAATGTGATTTAAATTAGTGAAGATAACTTAGTACTTTAACCCTTTTAGATAAGGATTCTTGATATGATTCTTGTAATGACCATATTTTATCTTTTAGTGTAGGAATAAAAAAATTCTCATAGACCCCAATTTAGTCATGTTTTGGAAACGTGGTGATTATTTTTTTCTATTTCTAATGAATCATCATTTTATGCACAAAATATTTAATGCTCCATTTAAATTTGAAAGTCTTTACAACAGATTTTAAAATTTATTACTTTTGAACACGTATCTCGAATACTTTGGTGAGTATTTTGTATTAATTTATGTTATTACATGACTAATTAATCATCCAATGAATAAATTAGTTTTCCACATTTAAGCCAAAATTTCTAACTTTGCACTTTGAAGTTTGAACGGAAGTGCTTAACAAATTTCAACCGGTGTATATTAACTAGTTAGATACTATTAACCCGAGATCTAATGAGTCAAGATATCTTACATAAAATTTTCTATTTTAGACCGTATGGTGCATCCATATGATCCTTATTAAATTTATGTAAATGCTTATGATTTTAAATTGATTATATCCAAGGAAAAAAAAATAAATCTAACTAAATTCTCTAAAAAAATAAATAATAAGATTAAGAAGCAACAGAAAAAGTTTTTTATTTTTACTTATTTTTTACGGCGCCGCCAAAATCAATTGAAAAGATTGATATAGCCGTTAGAAACCGTTTTGTTATTGATTGTTTCCAATTTTTGATAAACTCATGATATATATGGATGATAACATTTTTCGTTGTTACGAGCATAACACTAGTAACGGTAAATGATGACAACAGTCAAAAACATTAAGTGGCGGAGCCAAGAATTAATATTAAAAGGGGCTAAAAAAAATTCTATAAATATAAAGGAGTTTAGTGGACTAAATGCTAAATTATAGTAGGACTAGATGCCAAAATATAGGAAAAAATTAGGGATGATAATATGGTTATAAGTATTTTAGGGGGAGACTACGGCCAAGGTTAATCAACCCCCAACTCCGCCCCTGAAAACATTTAACTCACCTATGCAAAATTATTTTATTTTGGTTTTGAGTACAAAAAAATTTTGGAGAAATATTTACAAGAACATTAATTCTTATGAAAATAGTAAATTATACTTTACTTATAAACACAAATAATTTATTTTGGAGGAGATGTTTACTAGCATAATAAAGCTACACCCTTTTAAAATTAGTCAATTTGACTTACCTACATAACAAATTAACTATGCCATATTCCTGGTTTCACATCCAACTATGCTCTTTATTTTTCTTCTAATACTACTTACCTTGGCCTATATAAGTGTATTTCCCCTCTTATTTCTTCTCCACACTTTTTCATTTCTTCTTAGCTCCTTAGCCTATATAAGTGCATTTCCCCACTCATTTCTTCTCCACTCTTTGTCATTTCTTCTTAGCTCTAGTTTTATATTTCCAATTATCAGTTAATTTTTTGTACAATACTCTTATTCCTAGGTGAAAAATCTTAAATATGATCATTTATTACCACAAATGGTTCACATAGATAATATCAAAGGCGCATGCCCATCATCATCTCCAAATGAGGTTTATTATATTTGTTATTCATTTGTTTGTCTCTAAATATTTTTATCTAGTCTTTTAGATGTGGATTTTTTTATAGAGATTCGTTTGTGTCTTTCTAGTATTTTTATTTAGTATTTTAGATGAGACTTTTTTTATCTTTTCCTAGTAATTCTTTTTAATCTCTTTGAACAACCACCCTTTTTCGTTTTAGTGTCTTTGTTGGCCGCTTTTATATTTGAGAATAGTTTTTTATTTTATTTTGGGCATGCTTGCCAAACGATATGGATGCGATTCATGCGACTCGTATATTAAAAATCATACACCTTTTGTGGGATTTGCTATTCAAATCCTCATAATGGTTTATATTATTGCATTTTTTGTTACCAATAAACTAATTAAAAGGAATTTATCGAACCTGTCCCAATGAGTTGAACAAATACAAATTTATGATAATTTTAACCTGTATAGGTCATTACCATTTGATTGTAAGTGACTAACAACTTTTTTGATGAGAACCATCAACTTTGATGGTATGATGGTTCTCAAGCTTCCTTCCATACGGGAGGTTGGTTGGGGATCTAGCCCCTAAAATTAACATAAATTCTAGGCTAGTGTACCTGATATGAGTTATAGAGACTCCAATAAGTAACATTAGTTAAAAAAGTAAATTTTTTTGGTGAAGTCATAATCCTTATACATTTATTTATTTATTATAAATGAGAATCTCAGCTGGCAGAATTTTGATCAATTTTTTATGTAAATATTGTTTTGGGTTGGATATTGTTTTGTTCTGTATACAAAAAAAAGAAAAAAAAAATCATTGACTTCTGATTATTTTTTCCATCATTTTAGTATGAACATTTGGCTATTGATAAACTGATATTAATTTTTTTTTAGGGTTCCTAAGGCGACACTATTCCCCGACCACACCATGTTACTAAAAAGATACTTATGATGAGGGCGGATAATGATCCCTCAGTGATACGGGAACAAACAAGAAAGAAAGCAAAAAAGATAACAGAAAAGATAACTAAAAAAAAGATATGGGAACAAATGGCTAGGGGCGCAAATTTTTCTCAAGCTTCAATGGGAAGTAACAGTAATAATAATATTTATTATACTGCTCATACCACCAGTCAAAATAGTACTAGTAATGATGCAGATGGAGTACCAGAAATGAAGGGTACTCAATACCTTGGAAGTAAATTATAAAACCCCTTATCCTAGAACTGCATGCTCTCTAGTATTAGGTTTAGGTTAGTTACTCATGGGATAGTGTAACACTACGTGGGGAAAAATTGATGTTTTTTTTAATAGTGGTAAATAAAGTGTTCGATTCTCGAACTTGTGAAGGTAATGATTTTAGAAAATAATAGATTTAATCTAAACTAATAAAAATCAGGAAAATAAACTAGAGATGATTTTTAGAAAATATGGAGAAAACTAGGAATCAGGATTCAGTTATTTCTAATAATTTATGTGATTAATCGTGTAATTCTTTTTAACAATATAATTCAAGTTTGCCAAAAATATGTTTTCTAGAAGAATAATTGTAAATAAGCATGGGACATCAAGAGTAATTAACTAAGCATGACCCATCAAAAGAGAACATAACTATTTAATAAAAACCATTTTTTTTCTAATTTAAATCCATGCAAATAATAATAAAAGAATTATAAATAATTAATTAAAAATAGACTTACCACATAAAATTGAAAGAAAAACCTCCTCCATCATCCCAGTAAATAAACTTAGCTCATGGTGGAGAAAACTTGCTCAAAAGATCTCTTCATTGCTCAAAATATCGATTACAAGGTTGAATAATGGTGTAACAGCTGATTTGATACGCGTATATGCGTTACAGAAGAAGGTTCAGCTGTTACAGAAAAGTCTAAGCAATAAAGGAAACGGAACAATAGGCAACACACCAGTTTGAATCAGCAACAGATGTAGACGTTGCTGAGTCGTCTTCTCCGATGGACCCTGAATGAAGAACACGCCGGCCGGTGCAGTAGCAGGTGATCGGCGGCGACGGAAGTTGGCCGGAAATTATCTGATTTGGTCTCTAGGGTTGCGTGGTGATTTTTCTTGGTTTCTTTTGGTTTATATAGGTTGTAGAAACCCTAAAGAGAGTTCTAAACCTAATAGAACTCTCTCAAACCACTCACAAATCCCAATCCTAATTGAAACATGATTCCGGCCACATACATGATTTCCGAGCTGATTTTAGGGGATTTTTCTGCTGTTTCTCGATTTTTTGACTTGTATGGGATATCTTCTAGCGTGTGGAACAATCTGGAAGCAAAACAATTCGCAAATCACTTGAACAGCGTACACAGTTGAATCTCCGACGATTCCCGCTGAGTTGGATCGGCGACTCGGCTGAGTTGACTCGCTGGCTAGCTGGCTCGACTCGCCTGGTTGACTCGGCCGATCCTAGGGTGTCCCTTATCCATTCTTTGGGTGCCAATAACACTTGTCCTTGGGTGCCTTAATCAATTTTTCAGCCAATTTTTCCACAAATCTTTATTCTTCTAATGTACCTACAAAGCATAAAAACACGTAATATTTGCAAAATCGAATACTAACTTAATAGAAATTAAGGTGCAGACACTAAAATGTGTCTATCAAAAAGTCCGAGTGATTTTAGGAAGACAAGTTAGGTTATATACATATAGTTAGGGTTTTGTTGGTGTTTGATTTTTCGAAAGAACTTAAAATAAAAAAAAACGCACACAAAAGAGAGAAGAAAAGAATTTCATACATTAGAGAAGAAAAGGGATTGGATTTGTTTCCTTGCTTTACATACCAGGTAGGTTCTCTAATCCTTATTCCTTTATGGTTGGTCTATTAACTGTAATTAGGTTTTCTCACCATTATCACCTTACAACGTTGCTTCAATACGGTAATTGAATAGCTGATTTACACTTAATTAGTTGAACATAGCCTAGTACCCTGACGCCTTATATATACTAAAACATTCTTACATCCTTGCTAGTGAAACCTTATTCATATCAAATTTAATCTTTGCCGAAGCTGCTTGGTAGTAGGAATTACCACAAATAATACCAAACTATAAGTTCTCTGGGCCAACAGAAGCTCACAACTACTTATACTACAGTGAGAACTTGAAACAGTTTGCTAGTGTCCATTGGTTCATTATACAACTAAGTAGTTCATACAATTACGATCAATAACAAGGAGCATGTAGATTAAAGACAGACGCTAGTAATTCGTACCTAATCTAGCAGCAAGTTTCATTCTTATTGGTTTCTTAGTATACTTGTTATTGGAATTGATTTATTCATTTTCTAATTGTACTGATTTTGCTAAACCGTTGCTATTCTCTCCGATGGATCCGAACGTATTCATTCTTATGGATTCTCAAACTAACGTCTTTAGTTTTTCATGGTGTATATCTTCCCCTATAATACTGTAGCCCTATGATTAAATTTAAGAAATTTTATTAAATGGTTATGTAACCTGATATTGCTTTAGTTGGTATTCTCTTATGTTACTGGCAAGTGATGTCATTTTTAACAAGGGAAACGTAATTACTTCATTTGCAAGAAGAGATTGCAAAGTTAGGTTTTAGAGGGTCAAGTGTTTTCTTTTTGAACAAGGGGGGCTTGGTTTGTATTCGAAGTTAACAGAGGATATTAGTACAGTCGAAAGAATACTAGTACAGTCAGATAACAGCTAATAATGTGGTAATTAGGTGTTATTCATTGCCATTGTGTTTGAATTTTATAATAATGCTATGCGATGATGAATAGTATTATTCTTAGTTTGATGTTGTGGTTAGTATTTGGATTGATGTTTTATTGATTTCCCAGGTTCCGGGTAGGATAGTGAAGGTAACTATCAGTAGTTTAAATTATTAGTGTGTCTACATCTGTTTGAGACTCGTAGTTGGCTCGACTCCTAGAGGTTGTTGGGCTATGACCGAAGGGTCGCCTAGAAGATATAGACCTATTATCTTGAATGGGGTCGACAACACTTATTTTTCTACGCACTGTAGGAAATTAAATGGACTACGCAAGGGTCGATATTGTGTCGTCGTACAGTTAGAGAATGAAAATATAGAGAGGGGAAGTCGTTTAGTTCCGTGGGTGGGAAACCTATTTTCGTTCCTTTTATATACAACTGTTTTATGTGCCTTTGTGTCTTCCTAGATTCTAAAAGTTCTATATTTCTGTTTAGGTCGTCGACCTTACTAGTTTCAAAGAGATACTCTTATAAACTATTTTTTTCTTACCTGACGAAGTCATCTCATGAACCTTGTTTTGCTAATTTATTCGTAAAGGGCATAAGGGTGCGAGAATCTACTTTAAGTTGGGGTCTGATCCAACTTACTATTATTTTTCAGGGAACGGTGGCCGCGGAACAACCTAACTTGCAGAACGACCTTTTGTCCCGAAAAGCTATATCATCTTCGTATTCAAGGTGTTTAAACAATCAAATATTTTATTATTTTTTTTAAATCCAAACTTCTTTATTTTAACCGACCTGCATGTCGAAGATAGATTATTGTTTTTAAAGATTTTATTCTTAATAGATTTCTTTTATAACTCTCGTCATTTTTAAATAAGATTTTTTTTATTAAACCTATTATCTTCAAGAGACCCACACGATAGCCGGATCTCCATTTGTTGGCTTGAAGGTTTTGAGTGTGTAAGTATTCCATGAGTATGCCACACTTCTATTCTAAGGAGGCCGACCTAGAATTATGAGGTGAGGCGTTACAAAGTTGTATCAGAGCTTTTGGTTACGGAAAATCCTTGGGAACGGGTGTAGGGTCTTGTTGTTTCACATAGGCACAAGTTATTTCTAGGAGCACAGTGAGTTTAATTTTCTTTTGATGAAACTTTGTGTTGATTGTTCCTTGTTTTCTTTGTCTTTAAGAGAATGGATGGAGATATGAACAATGGGACTCGGGGTCGCGGTAGACTAAAATGTACTACTGGGCGAGGTCGTGGCCGAGGCCGAGGCCGAGGACGAGGTCGTGGTCAAGATGAGAATATGACTGAGACTTCTATTGAAGAGAGTGTTGAATATCCTCATTATGGGGGAAACCATAGTTCTAAGGATGATACGAGGTCTGGTAGTAGGACTAGGTCCTATGTTGGTTCCAGGACGATTCGGGTTGACGGAGGTGAAGTCGAACCTCAGGTAATAACTCTAGAGAATCTCCAGACAATGATGAACAATGCGATTACAGCAGCGCTAGATCAGAGGCTTGGACCACGTGAAGGCAGGGAGAATGTAGAGACTGCAGCAAGGAATGAACCACTCCCTAGTGAGAGACACCAAAATGGGAAGTCTTAGGTTCAGTATTACCAGGAGTTTCTGAAGATGAAACCACCTACATTCAGTGTAAAGGGAGGTGCAATCGAAGCACAGCAATGGTGCAACAGAATTGACAAGATACTATCTCAATTTGACTGCTCAGGAACATTTAAGTAGAGAATGGTTGTGTTTCAACTGGAGGAAAAGGCAGCAACCTGGTGGGAGTCCATGAGTAGGACCGTTAATGCTATGGAATGCCAGTGGGTAGTGTTCAAACAACATTTTCTTGAGCATTAGTGTGAGTTTGACCAACTTTCACTTTTTGCTGCTCACCTCATCCCTACAGAAGCGGATCGGATTGCGAGATTTTTGAGTGGATTAAACGGTGGGATTGGTCGTCATATCACTGCAAACCCTAGTTTTGATACGTATGCCAAAGTTGTGAATTGTGCTAGAGCACATTTCTTGAGGATTCAAGAGGAAAAGAAGAAGAAAACTAGGAGAGTGGATACTAAGGGTACGGAAAAAAGGAGAATAAGTATGGGAGTGCTAGTGGTCAGAAACGTCATTTTCACCAGGGTAATCAGGGTTGGAAGAAACCACGAGCAGACGAGGGAAATAGTAATACTGGTGCCATAGTCCGAGCCCCTCAACCAATGAGAACAGAGGGATACGTATGTAGGGGACCATGTTATCAATGCCAAGAAAAAGGACACAATGCTCGTGATTGTTCAAAAAAGGGAAAAACTCTAGCGAGAGATGAACGAGGTCAAGGACAGAACCATCCACAAGAACGAGGGCCTCAGCCTCGGTTGAATGCTGTCATGCCTCGGAATGGTGAGGGACCGTTGGTAATGCTGGAAGGTACCTTCTTTATTCACACTCGTCATGGTAGTGTATTGTAGGATACTGGAGCTACCCATTCTTTTATATCTGTTATGTTTGTGAAAACATTGCATGTTGTAGTAGAGAAGTGTTCTTATGTTGTTTCTTCACCGATGGGTGGTTCAGCATCTATCGATCACATGTTTAGGTCGTGCATTATTCGTATGGGCATTATAGATTTTGCTGCATACCTTTTTTTTATTAATTTAGATGTGTACGATGTGGTCTTAGGCATGGACTGTCTTGCGGCTCATCATGCTAGGTTAGAATGTTATGCTAAGACAGTCACTTTTATTATTCCTGAAGAGGGTGAGATTGTCGTGTCCGATTTGATGGGGAGTTCACAACAGACCAGTAGGTTGTGTAGTGCTTAACTGGAGGGGTCATCATCAGAGACTACACCTTTGGAGTCTATTGAAGTGGTATGTCTGTATCCAGAGGTGTTTGGGGAGATACTTGGTTTTCCACCGCAGAGGGAGGTATACTTTTGTATTGAACTGGAATCAGACATTACACCTATAACCAAAGCCCCATACCGTATGGCACAGGTGGAGATGAGCGAAATGAAGAAACAAATGGAGGAATTGCTAGGTCAAGGCTTCATTAGACGAAGCAGTTCTCCATGGGGTGCACCAGTATTGTTTGTGGCGAAGAAGGACGGGTCGTTGAGAATGTGTACTGAATATCGAAAGTTAAATGAGGTTACATTAAAGAACAAGTATCCTTTACCAAGGATAGACGATTTATTTGATCAACTAAATGGTGCAAAGTGGTTTTCCAAGATTGATCTGAGGTCCGGGTATCATCAGGTAAGAGTTCGTGAAAGTGATATTCCCAAGACGGCTTTTGTGACTCGTTATGGTTCATTTGAATTTTTGGTAATGCCTTTTGGCTTGACTAATGCACCAGCAGTATTCATGGATCTGATGAATCGTGTGTTTCATGAATTTCTGGATAGTTTCGTGATTGTGTTCATAGATGATATACTGATTTACTCTAAGACTTCCGAAGATCACGAAAATCATCTTCATCAGGTACTTAAGACTTTAAAATTGCATCATTTGTATGCCAAGTTCGAGAAGTGTGAGTTCTGGAAGAAATAAGTGAAATTTTTGGGTCACGTAGTATCAGGTTCTGGCATATCCGTTGATCCCTTTAAAGTTCAAGCCGTATCAGACTGGAAGAAACCCAGAACAGTGACTGAGATTCGTAGATTCTTAGGGTTGGCTTGTTATTACCATAGGATTATTCAGGGATTTTCAGTTCTGGCGGGTCCCTTGACGAACCTGACGAAGAAGGATGTTCCTTTTAAATGGAGTGTTGAGTGTGAGCGGGCTTTTTGTGAACTTAAAAGCAAGCTGACTTCTGCACCAATTTTAATCATTCCGGAGAGTGGAGTGAAGAAGGTAATTTTTAAAGATGCTTCGATTCAGGGGTTGGGATGTGTTTTGATGCAGAATAACAGGTTAGTTGCCTACGCTTCACGACAGTTGAGACCTCATGAGCGAAACTACCCTACTCATGATCTTGAGTTGGCCGCTGTGGTGTTTGCGCTTAAAATTTGGAGACATTATTTGTATGGTGAGAAGTTTGATCTCTTTTCTGACCACAGGAGTCTCAAATATCTATTCTCTCGGAAAGAGTTGAATATGCGACAGATGAGATGGATGGAGTTAATTAAAGATTACAACTTCAAGTTAGAATATCATCCAGGGAAAGCTAACATGGTGGATGACTCTCTGAGACGACAACCATTGGGAGTAATAGCTTCGTTGATGGTACAACAGTGGAGTATGTTAGAAGAGGTTGCTTGTTTTGATTTCGACATGGGTACGACTAAAGATCAAGACTTTTTCTTTGGTAGTATGGTTATCGGTCCATTCTATTGCGTTGTATTATGGAAGATCAAGATGATGATGAGTGGTGTAAGAGTCAACTAGAGAAAATACAGGAAATAACAAATAAGAGCTTTGTTGTTTGTCAAGATGGTGGGTTGAGGTATCGTGAAAGGTTATACATGCCATATGTTAAGGATTTGAGACGAACAATTTTAGATGAAGCACACCAAAGCAAGTATACTATACATCCTTGTGTTAATAAGATGTATAAGGATTTGAAGCGGCAATATTGGTGGTCTGGGATGAAGCGTGATATAGCAGAACACGTCCGAAAGTGTCAGACCTGTCATCAAGTAAAGATCGAACACCAAAACCCAGATGGTAAATTGCAGTCCTTACCTATTCCGGAGTGAAAGTGGGAAAACATATCCATGGATTTTATTACTGGGTTACCGCGATCGAGTAAGGGTCACGACGCAATCTGGGTGATAGTAGATAGATTGACGAAATCAGCACATTTCTTACCGGTCAAGACAAATGATTCTAGTGAAAAGATAGCTCAGTTGTACATGGGTGAGATAGTTAAGCTTCATGGTGTCCCAGTATCTATCGTTTCTGACAGAGATTCATCTTTTACATCACGGTTCTGGAGGATTTTTCAGACATCTTTAGGGTCTTCGTTGGACTTTAGCACAGCATTTCATCCTCAGACTGATGGACAAACCGAACGTGTGAACCAAGTACTTGAGGATATGCTGAGGTGCACTATTATTGATCTTGGAGGTAGTTGGATGAATCACTTACCTTTAATGGAGTTTGCATACAACAATAGTTACCATTCTAGCATTGGCATGGCTCCGTTTGAGGCGTTGTATGGAAGACCTTGTCATTCACCTTTATGTTGGACAAAGTTGTAGATTCCAAACTCACGGGTCCAGTATTATTCGTGAGACGTCCGAAAAGATTGCGCTAGTTAGAGAAAGATTGAGCACAGCACAAAGTTGAAAAAAGATTTATACGGACAAAAGACGTCGGGATCGGGAATATGAAGTTGGAGACCTAGTGCTTCTCAAAGTTTCACCCATGAAGGGTCTGTTACGTTTTGGTAAGAAGGGAAAACTTGCTCCTCGTTTTATAGAACCATTTCCTATTGTGGAAATGATTGGGAAGGTGGCTTATCTTCTCGCTCTACCAGAAGTGCTAGCAGGGTTTCATAATGTTTTTCACGTATCAATCCTTCGAAAGAATGTGCGGGACGCAGATCAACACTCAGTAATAGACTATCAGGATCTGGAATTATAGAAGTATGTATCTTATGAAGAAAAGCCGTATAGAATCATTGATCGCCGAGAACATGTCCTTCGAAGGAAGACCATTCCTATAGTTAAAGTGAAGTGGCACCATCATAATGACAAGGAAGTCACCTGGGAGCGTGAGGAGGACATGGTGACTCGTTACCCTGATTTCTTCAAAAATCTGGTAAGTACGATTTCTTTTCGAGGATGAAAACTTTTCTTTTTAGGGGGGAAGATTGTAAAACCCCTTATCCTAGAACTGCATGCTCTCTAGTATTAGGTTTAGGTTAGTTACTCATGGTATAGTTTAACACTACGTGGGGGAAAAAGTCCAAGTGATTTTAGGAAGACTAGTTAGCTTATATACATATAGTTAGGATTTTGTTGGTGTTTTGATTTTTCGAAAGAACTTAAAATAGAAAAAACGCACACAAAAGAGAGAAGAAAAGAATTTCATCCATTAGAGAAGAAAATGGATTGGATTTGTTTCCTTGATTTACATACCAGGTAGGTTCTCTAATCTTTATTCTCTTTATGGTTGGTCTATTAACTGTAATTAGATTTTCTCACCATTATCACCTGTACAACGTTGCTTCAATACGGTAATTGAATAGCTGATTTACACTTAATTAGTTGAACATAGCCTAGTACCCTGAAACCTTATATATACTAAAACATCCTTATAGCCTTGCTTGTGAAACCTTATTCATATCAAATTTAATCTTTGACGAAGCTGCTTGGTGGTAGGAATTACCACAAACAATATCAAACTATAAGTTCTCTGGCCAACAGAAGCTCACAACTATTTATACTACAGTGAGAACTTGAAACAGTTTGCTAGTGTCCATTGGTTCATTATATCTCGTATAATGGTTCAACTAAGTAGTTCATACAATTACGATCAATAATAAGGAACATGTAGATTAAGACAGACGCTAGTAATTCGTACCTAATCTAGCAGCAAGTTTCATTTTTATTGGTTTCTTAGTATACGTTTTGTTGGAATTGATTTATTCTAAACCGTTGCTAGTCTCTCCGGTGGATCCGAACATATTATTTCTTATGGATTCTCAAACTAACGTCTTTAGTTTTTCATGGTGTGTATCTTCCACTATAATACTGTAGCCTTATGATTAATTTAAGAAAGTTTATTAAATTGTTATGTAACCTGATATTGTTTTAGTTGGTATTCTCTTATGTTACTGGCAAGTAATGTCATTTTTAACAAGGGAAACGTAATTACTTCATTTGCAAGAAGAGATTGCAAAGTTGGGTTCTAGAGGGTCAAGTGTTTTCTTTTTGAACAAGGGGGGCTTAGTTTGTATGCGAAGTTAATAGAGGATACTAGTACAGTCGAGAGGATACTAGTACAATCAGACAACAACTAATAATGTGGTAATTACGTATTATTCGTTGCCATTGTGTTTGAATGTTATAATAATGTTATGCGATGATGAATAGTATTATTTTTAGTTTGATGCTGTGGTTAGCATTTGGATTGATGTTTTATTGATTTCCCAGGTTCCGGGTAGGATAGTGAAGGTAACTATCAGTAGTTTAAATTATTATTGTGTCTACATCTGTTTGAGACTCGTAGTTGGCTCGACTCCCAGAGGTTGTTGGGCGATGATCGAGGGGTCGCCTAAAAGATATGGACCTATTATCTTGAATGGGGTCGACAACACTTATTTTTCTACGCACTGTAGGAAATTAAGTGGACTAGGCAAGGGTCGATATTGTATCGTCGTACAGTTAGAGAATGAAACTATAGAGAGGGGAAGTCGTTTAGTTCCATGGGCGGGAAACCTATTTTCTTTCCTTTTATATACAACTGTTTTATGTGCCTTTGTATCTTCCTAGATTCCAAAATTTCTATATTTTTGTTTAGGTCGTCGACCTTACTACTTTCAAAGAGATACTCTTATAAACTATTTTTTCTTACCTGACGAAGTCATTTCATGAACCTTGTTTTGCTAAGAGATACTCGTAAAGGGCATAAGGGTGCGAGAATTTACTTTAAGTTGGGGTCTGACCCAACTTACTATTATTTTTCAGGGAACGGTGGCCGCGGAGCAACCTAACTTCTAGAGCGACCTTTTGTTCCGAAAAGCTATATCATCTTCGTATTCAAGGTGCTTAAACAATCAAATATTTTATAGTTTGTTTAAAATCAAAACTTCTTTATTTTAAGTAATATTCTTATCATTTAAATTAAATATACGACCTGCGTGTCGAAGATAGACTATTGTTTTTAATGATTTTCTTCTTACCAGATTTCTTTTATAACTCTCGTCATTTTTAAATAAGATATATTTTTTTAAACCTATTATCTTCAAGAGACTCACACGATAGCCGGATCTTCATTTGTTTGCTTGAAGGTTTTGATTGCGTAAGTTTCCGTGAGTATGCCACACTTCTATTTTAGGGCGGCCGACCTAGAATTATGAGGTGGGGCGTTACATACACTACAAAAAAATGGGTTTAAGCGACTAGTCGTTTTAAGTCGCTTAAAACCCCTTTTAAGTCGCTATAACCGTTATAGCGACTTAATGTGGCACTCGCTCCGTTGGTTGCCCAAAGCCATGTATGTCAAAGCCTTGAGCGACCATGCAATCACTCTAATAATAAACCAACTAACCTAAATCGAGCACTTTTCTCATTGCATAACATTTAGACCAACTAACATGGAGCAAATAAAATTGTGATCGCTTAACATCTAGACCAACCAATATAGCCGAGGAGTTACAAATAATAGACAAAAGAGATACAAGCTTTGATGATTAGAGCTATCAATTTTCCTGATAAGAGTCATTAATAGTTTTATTTTTTGGATTGTAAGCAGTGGTGTGTTGTTTTCATTGTTTATTTTTGTTCTTTTAATGTTGTTGTTCTTTTATATCTTGATTTCCAAGTACGAAAGTAAGAAATTTTCATGAAAATTTCTTACTGTTATTGCAAAAATATATAATATTTTAGGAGGCACGCTTATACACCACTATCAGTGACGGTCTATATTGTTTTATGTATAATCATGTTTTTATTTTTTTTGGTTATTTGAGATCCCAAATATAATAATGTTTTACCCTATGGTAAACCATAACCGGTTGGAAAATAAATATTTTGAAATAAGATTTTAAGAGTCTAAAATCATGTGTACTTGTTAAAAATGTTAATTCTAAGACTTTTCAGGTTTAACGTTTGCTTTCAAGATATGAAAAAAAACTGTAGTTGGTCGCATGCAAAGACTGCTTATCCGGTATAATTCTGGTCATGGCATAGTATCACGAAGAATCATTTACTAAAGATTTTCTTTTATGTTTTTACAAAATTTAATGCTTTTACTTAAATGCATTTCCTTTCCATAAAAAAGACTGAAAGTTGCAAAATTTAATTATATTTAATGACAACGAGGGGATTTTCTACTTGGGTCTATATATGAATTTTTAATTATGGTTACCTGTTTCCTACAAAGAAAGGGAATCGCTCGATTATACAAGTCTGTATGATGGTTTAGATGTAGAGATATCCTGATGGAGTTTTTCAATGTAGAGTTCAACATTTTGGAAATTCTTTTCCACAACAGGGGAAGAACAAGAGAAAGCCATTATTGATATCTTACGGATTTTAAGAACTATAGAAGAACATAGCAACATTAGCAAATATGTAACTTAACTCATCATTTTACTATTACCTTGTTTGACGCGTTTGAACTAATGACAGTGATTGTCAACATTCATATTTTATTAGATTTTCTCAATTGATGAATGGTTAGATGATGAGACACGTTAATATTTTATGTCCAATAATTTTTTGTTGTCGCAAAAAGATTGTGCAAAACACGTAAGGGGTAAACTAGGCAGTGAAAGATGAAAATACATTGAATACTCATGTGTTAGTCGTAGAATAAATCTTATATAGTTATTTCCCACCCCACTTTCCTTATTTTCTTCCCCTTGTAATTTATAAAATAAATTTTCTTTTTAATCATGATTGTTCCTATTTCCCATCTATATAGTTATTTGTAATTATGACTATTTTTTTCTTATTCATTAATCTTCCTTTTACATTATAAAAGACAATTAAAAAATATAAAAATTTATGGATAACCCAAGTAAAAGTCTATCTCTTATAGAAAACCCACCATTAAAATATTATATATGTAATATAAGGTTTACAGTGATAAATAGTAGTTTTTAGTTGATATTGTATTTTTATAATTTTGTCATGACTAAAATACCTTTTGTCACTTAATTTTTCCACTCTAAGGTGTCCGGGGGTGGTCATTGTGATTGTAGTGTTATCTTTCTACTTTACACGTCATGCATAGGCGAATGTGCAACGACACATTCACTCAACATGATATCGATTTTTCTAAGCATTTTTGGAACCTGGTTAAATTGAAACCTATAAAAATTATTTTGTTCCTATCACTAAAAGATAAAATAGGGTTATTTCAAGAACTATATCAAGGTTCTCTTATCCAACTATGACTAAAAATACATTTAATTAATGTTCATTATCGATTTAATTCTTAGATTAATTAATTTTTTTATTTTTTTTAATTATAAGAATTAATTTTTTGTATTTCTATAAACTTGAATCGATGGGTAAGTGCATTTATATCCACCGAATTTGGGCAAATTGTTTTGCAGAAAACTTTTGAATTTATTTTTTTTTGGATCGGCACACATGAAGAACCTTATCCTTCGAATTTGGGAAAATAAATTTAAAAAAAAACTATCGTTTTTGGGTTTTCTTTAACAATCAATCGATACGAATGTAAATTCGACCTATTCTAGAGTGAATTTTTTTAAAATCGGTCTATATGAGCACCCATATACACCGGTTCTTCATGTTCTTCGTCAATGAAGAACATCAAACTAAAATCAACATATGTTTGTCATCGTATCCGCCGATTCTAGTTTGATTTTTTTAAGAAAAATTAAATTCAATTGTTTTCCAAAAAATAACTATTTTTTTTTCACTTTTTGATCGGTTTTAAGAGATATAGGAATAAACCAAAAGAAAAAAAAAATTAAAAAAAGAAAGAAAAAAAAGGTTTTTCAAAAACATAAATAATAATAAAAAAACTAATTAATTAATTAGAAAAAAGTTTAAAAAAAAAAGTAATAATAAAAAAATAATTAATTAATTAGCTAAATTAATTAATAAATTAATAAAAATATTTAGTATGGTATAAGGATAGAAATGTAATTTAAATTAATGAGGGTAACTTAGTACTTTAACCCTTTTAGATAAGGGATCTTGATATGATTCTAGTAACGACCATATTTTATCTTTTAGTGTAGGAACAAGAAAAATTTCATAGACCCTAATTTAGTCATGATTAGGAAATGTGGTGATTATTTTTTTCCATTTCTAATGAATCATTATTTTATGCACAAAATATTTAATGCTCCATTTAAATTTGAAAATCTTTACAACACATTCTAAAAATTACTATTTGTGAACACATCTCTTGAATACTTTGATAAGTATTTTGTACTAATTTATGTTATTACATGACGAATTAATCATTCAATGAATAAATTAGTATTTCATGTTTAAGCCAAATTTTCTAACTTTCCACCTTGAAGTTTGAGCGGAAGTATTTAATGAATTTCAACATATGTATATTTACTAGTTAGATACTATTAACCCGAGATATAATGAGTCAAGATATCTTGCATAAAATTTTCTATTTTAGACGGTATGGTGCATTCATATGATCTTTATTAAATTTATGTAAGTTCCTATGATTTTAAATTGATTATATCCAAGGAAAAAAAATCTAACTAAATTGCTCTAATTAATTAAAAAAAATTATAAATAAGATTAAGAAGGAAAATAAAAAGTTTTTTTATTTATTTTTTTTTTACGGCGCCGCCAAAATGAATTGAAAAGATTGATATAGCCGGTAAAAACCGTTGTGTTATTAATTGCTTCCAATTATTGATAACTCATGATATATATGGATGATAACATTTTTCGTTGTGACGAGCATAACCATAGTAAAGGTAAATGATGACAACAGTCAAAAACATTAAGTGGCGGAGCCAAGAATTGATATTAAAAGGGGATAAAAAAAATTCTATAAATATATAAGAGTTTAGTGGACTAAATGCTAAATTATAGGTGAACTAGATACCAAAATATAGGAAAAAATTAGGGATGATAATATGGTTATAAGGATTTTAGGGGGAAACTACCGCCAAGGTTAATCAACCCCAACTCCGCCCCTGAAAACATTTAACTCACCTATGCAAAATTATTTTAATTTGGTTTTGAGTACAAAAATATTTTGAAGGAATATTTATAAGAACATGTATTCTTATGCAAATGGTCAATTATACTTCACTTATATATATATTTTGGTTTTGAGTACAAAAATATTTTGGAGGAGATGTTTACAAGAACAGGTATTCTTATGCAAATGGTCAATTATACTTCACTTATATATACAAATATTTTATTTTTGTTTGAGTTCAAAAATATTTTGGAAGAGATGTTTACTAGCATAATAAAGAAACACCCTTTTAAAATTAGCCAATATAATTTGACTTACCTACACAACAAATAACTATGCCCTATTCCTGGCTTCACATCCACCTATGCTCTCAATTTTTCTTCTAATACTACTTACCTTAGCATATATAAATGCATTTCCCCTCCTATTTCTTCTCCACTCTTTGTCTTTTCTTCATAGGTCCTTAGCCTATATAAGTGCATTTCCCCCCTCAATTCTTCTTAGTTTTAGTTTTATATTTCCAAATATCATTTAATTTTGTATACAATACTCTTATTCCTAGGTGAAAAATCTTAAATCTCCTCCTTTATTACTACAGATGGTTCACATGGATAATATTAATGGCGCATGCCCATCATCATCTCCAAATGAGGTTCATTATATTTGTTATTCATTTGTTTATTTCTAAATAATTTTGTCTAGTCTTTTAGATGCGGATTTTTTTTATAAAGATTTGTTTGTGTGTTTCTAGTATTTTTATTTAGTCTTTTAGATGAGACTTTTTTTTTATCTCTTCCTAGTAATTATTTTTAATCTCTTTGAACAACCACCGTTTTTCGTTTTAGTTTCTTTGTTGGCCGCTTTCATATTTGAGAATAGTATTTAATTTTCTTTTTGGCTCCAAAGTGTTTAGATTTTTGCTTGCCAAACGATATGGATGCGATTCTTACGACTCATATATTAAAAATCATGCACCTTGTGTGGGATTTGCTATTCAAATCCTCATAGTAGTTTATATTCTTGCATTTTTTGTTACTAGTAAACTAATTAAAAGGAATTTATTAAACCTTTCCCAATTGATAACCTTTGGTGAACCCCAAATTGATTAAAACTTTGAAGATGGAAAAGAAATGAGTTGAACAAATACAAGTTTATGATAATTTTAACCTATTTAGGTCATTTCCATTTGATTGTAAGTGACTAGCCCCTATAATTATTATAAATTCTAGGTTAGTATACCTGATATAAGTTATAGAGATTCCAGTATGTAATATTAGTTAAAAAACTAATTTTTTTGGGTGAAGTATTAATCCTTATATATTTATCTATTTATTTATTTATCATAAATGAGAATCTCAGTTGGAAGAATTTTGGTCAATTTTTTATGCAAATATTGTTTTAGGTTGGTCATTGTGTTCTTCTTTATAAAAAAGAAAACAAAACAAAAAAACATTGAATTCTGATTATTTTTTCCATCATTTTAGTATGAACCATTGGCTATTGATAAACTGACATTAATCTTTTTTTTTAGAGTTCGAAATGCAACACTATTCCTCGACCACACCATGTTACTAAAAGGAGACTTATGATGAGGGAGGATAATCATCCATCATTGATACGGGAACAAACAAGAAAGAAAGCAAAAAGTATAACTAAAAAAAAGACATGGGAACAAACGGCTAGGGGCAGAAATTTTTCTCAAGCTTCAATGGGAAGTAACAGTAATAATAATATTTATTGTACTGCTCATACCACCAGTCAAAACAGTACTAGTAATGATGCAGATGGAATACCAGAAATGAAGGGTACTCAATGCCCTCGAAGTAAATATAGCCAAGGAGTTACAAATAATAGACAAAAGAGATACAGGGGTTTGAGAATTAGAGCTATCAATTTTCCTGATAAGAGTCATTAATAGTCTTATTTTTGGGGTTGTAAGCAGTGGTGTGTTGTTGTCGTTGTTTATTTTTGTTCTTTTAATGTTATTGTATTGTTTATTTGATTTTGAAAAATAACATTCTTTTTATGGTATAAGATTTTTCTTTTATATCTTGATTTCAAAGTACGAAAGTTAAATTTTCATGAAAATCTCTTACTGTTATAGCACAAATATATAATATTTGTTTCTTCGGATGATTTTAGGAGGCACGCTTATACACCACTATCACTGACGGTCTACATTGTTTTATGTATAATCATGTTTTTGTTTTTTTTGGTTATTTGAGATCCCAAACATAATAACTTTTCACTTTATGGTCAAACCATAACCGGTTGGAAGATAAATATTCTAAAGTAAGATTTTAAGAGTCTAAAATCATGTATACTTGTTAAAAATGTTAATTCTAAGACTTTTCAGGTTCAACGTTTTCTTTTAAGATATGAAAAAAAACTGTAGTCGGTTGCAGGCACAAATTGCTTCTCCGATTTAATTCTGGTCATGGCATAGTATCATGAAGAATCATTTACTAAAGATTTTATTCTATGTTTTTGCAAAATTTAATGTTTTTACTTAAATGCATTTCCTTTCCATAAAAAAGAATGAAAGTTGCAAAATTTAATTATATTTAATGACAGTGAGGGGATTTTCTACTTGGGTCTATGTATGAATTTGTAATTATGGTTACATGTTTCCTACAAAGCAAGGGAATCGATCGATTATACAAGTCTGTATGATGATTTAGATGTAGAGATATCCTGATGGAGTTTTTCAATGTAGAGTTCAACATTTTGGAAATTCTTTTCCACAATAGGGGAAGAACAAGAGAAAGCCATTATTGATATATTACAGATCTTAAGAACTATAGAAGAACATAGCAATATTAGCAAACATGTAATTTAAATCATCATTTTACTATTACCTTGTTTGACGCGTTTGAACTAATGACAATGATTGTCAACATTCATATTTTATTAGATTTTTTCAGTTGATGAATTGTTAGATGATGAGTCACGTTATGGATATTTTATGTGCAACAATTTTTTATTGTCGCAAGATGATTGTGCAAAACGCGTAAGGGGTAAACTGGGCAGTGAAAGGTAAAAATACGTTGAATACACATGTGTGAGTTAATTTATCTGTAATTATGACTATAACTATTTTTTATTTTCATCTTCATTAATATTTCCTTTACATTATAAAAGACCATTAAAAAACGTAGAAATTCCTGGAGAACCCAAATAAAAATCTCTCTGTTATAGAAAACCCACAATTAAAATAGTATATATAACTAAACCAAAATATAAGGTTTACAGTGATAAATAATAGTTTTTAGTTGATATTGTATTTTTATAACTTAGTCATGACTAAAATACCTTTTGTCACTTAATTTTTCCACTCTAAAAAATGAAAAATAAAAAAGGTGGCCGGGGTGGTCATTGTGATTGTAGTGTTATCTTTCTACTTTACACGTCATGCATAGGCGAATGTGTAACGACACATTCACTCAACGTGATATTGATTTTTCTAAGCAGTTTTGGAACCTGGTTAAATTGGGACCTATAAGAATTATTTTGGTCCTATCACTAAAAGATAAAATAGTGTTATTTCAAGAACCATATCAAGGTTCTCTTATCCAACTATGACTAAAAATACATTTAATTAGTGTTCATTATCGATTTAATTCTTAGATTAATTAATTATTTTTTACTTTTTTTACTTATCAGAATTAATTTTTGTTTTTTTTAAACTAGAATCAATGGGTAAGTGCATTTATATCCACCGAATTTGGGAAAATTTTTTTGCAGAAAACTTTTGAATTTGTTTTTTTTTGATCGGAACACATGGAGAACCTCATCCTTCGAATTTCGGAAAATAAATTTAAAAAAAAACTATCGTTTTTGGGTTTTCTTTAACAATCAGTCAATACGAATGTAAATTTCGACCTATTCTAGAGTGAATATTTTTAAAATCGGTCTATATGAGCACCCATATACACTGATTCTTCATGTTCTTCGTCAACGAAGAACATCAAACTAGAATCAACCTACGTTTTTCATCGTATCCATCGATTCTAATTTGATTTGTTTAAGAAAAATTAAAATTCAAATGTTTTCCAAAAAATAACTGGTTTGTTTTTTTTCTTCACTCTTTGATCGGTTTCAAGAGATATAATAAACCAAAAGAATTTAAAAAAAAAACAAAGAAAGAAAAAAGAGTTTTAAAAAATAAAAATTAAAAATTAAATATGAATTAATTAATTAATTTAATAAATAAATTAATAAATGATTTGGTATTTGTATAAGGATAGAAATATAATTTAAATTAGTGAGGGTAAGTACTTTAACCCTTTTAGATAAGGGATCTTGATATGATTCTTGTAATGACCATATTTTATCTATTAGTGTAGAAACAAAATAATTCTCATAGACACCAGTTTAGTCATGTTTTGGAAATGTGGTGATTATTTTTCTCAATTTCTAATAAATCATCATTTTATGCACAAAATATTTAATGCTCCATTTAAATTTGAAAATCTTTACAACAGATTTTAAAATTTTCTACTTGTGAACACATATCTTAAATACTTTGGTAAGCATTTTATATTAATTTATGTTATTACATGATAAATTTATTATGAATAAATTAGTATTCCACATTTAAGCCAACATTTCTAACTTTGTACTTTGAAATTTGAGCGGAAGTATTTAATGAATTTTAGCTCGTGTATATTAACTAGTTAGATACTATTAATCCGAGATCTAATGAGTTAAGATATCTTATATACAATTTTCTATTTTAGACCGTATGGTGCATTCATATGATCCTTATTAAATTTATGTAAATGCTTATGATTTTAAATTGATTATATCCAAGGAAAAAATATAAATCTAACTATACTGCCTTAATTAATTAAAAAATTATAAATAAGATTAAGATGTAAAAGAAAAAGTTTTTACTTTTACCTTTTTTTTTACGGCGCCGCCAAAATAAGTTGAAAAGATTGATATAGCCGTTAGAAACCGTTGTGTTATTGATTGTTTCCAATTTTTGATAACTCATGATATATATGGATGATAACATTTTTCGTCGTGACGAACATAACCATAGTAACAGTAAATTATGGGAACAAACGGCTAGGGGCACAAATTTTTCTCAAGCTTCAATGGGAAGTAACAGTAATAATAATATTTATTGTACTGCTCATACCACCAGTAAAAATAGTACTAGTAATGATGCAGATGGAATACCAGAAATGAAGGGTACTCAATACCCTGGAAGTAAATATAGCGAAGGAGTTACAAATAATGGACAATAGAGATACAGGGCTTTGAGGATTAGACCTATCAATTTTCCTGATAAGAGTCATTAATAGTTTTATTTTTGGGGTTATAAGCAGTGGTGTGTTGTTGTCGTTGTTTTTGTTCTTTTAATGTTGTTGTATTGTTTATTTAATTTTGAAAAATAGCATTTTTTTATTATATAAGATTTTTCTTTTATATCTTGATTTCAAAGTACGAAAGTTAAATTTTCATGAAAATCTCTTACTGTTATAGCATAAATATATAATATTTGTTTTCTTTGGATGATTTTGGAGGCACGCTTATACACCACTATCAGTGACGGTCTACATTGTTTTATGTATAATCATTTTTTTGTTTTTTTTGGTTATTTGAGATCCCAAACATAATAATTTTTCACCTTATGGTCAAACCATAACCGGTTGGAAAATAAATATTCTAAAGTAAGATTTTAAGAGTCTAAAATCATGTGTACTAAGACTTTTCATGTTCGACGTTTGCTTTCAAGATATGAAAAAAACTGTAGTCGGTCGCACGCACAAACTGCTTATCCGGTTTAATTCTGGTCATGGCATAGTATCACGAAGAATCATTTACTAAAGATTTTATTCTATGTTTTTGAAAAATATAATGATTTTACTTAAATGCATTTCCTTTCCATAAAAAGACTGAAAGTTACAAAATTTAATTACATTTAATGACAGTGAGGGCATTTTCTACTTGGATCTATGTATGAATTTGTAATTATGGTTACTAGTTTCCTGCAAAGAAAGGGATTCTATCGATTATACAAGTCTGTTTGATGATTTAGACGTAGAGATATCCTGATGGAGTTTTTCAATGTAGAGTTCAACATTTCGGGAATTCTTCTCCACAACAGGGGAAGAACAAAAGAAAGCCATAATCGATATCTTACAGATCTTAAGAACTACAGAAGAACATAACAACATTAGCAAGCATGTAATTTAACTCATTTGACTATTACCTTGTTTGTCGCGTTTAAACTAGTGATAGTGATTGTCAACATTCACATTTTATTAGATTTTTCCACTTGATGAATGGTTAAATGATGAGCCACCTTATAGATATTTTATGTCCAACAATTTCTTGTTGTCGCAGGAAGATTGTGCAAAACACGTAAGGGGTAAACTGGGCAGTGAATGGTGAAAATACGTTTAATACACATGTGTGAGTCGTAGACGTACACTAACATTTTTATTTTGATTTTTCATATTTCCCATCTATATAAGTCAAGTTATTTATAATTATGATTATAACTATTTTTTATTTTCTTCTTCATTAATTTTCCCTTTTCATTAGAAAAGACCATTAAAAAACGTGAAATTTTTTGGAGAAACCAAATAAAAGTCTCTCTCTTATAGAAAACCCACCATTAAAATAGTATCTATAACTAAGCCAAAAATATAAGACTTACAGTGATAAATAGTAAGTTTGTAGGTTATATTGTATTTTTATTATTTTGTCATGACTAAAATACCTTTTGTCACTTAATTTTTCTATTCTAAAAATAAAAAATAAAAATGGTGGTCGGGGGTGGTCATTGTGATTGTAGTGTTATCTTTCTACTTTACACGTTATGCATAGGCGACTGTGTAACAACACATTCACTCAACGTGATATCGATTTTTCTAAGCAGTTTGGGAACCTGTTTAAATTGGGACCTATATGAATTATATTGGTCCTATCACTAAAAGATAAAATAGGGTTATTTCAAGAACCACATTGTAATGACCCAACCTTCCACCGATATTGTCCCCACTTAGCCACTGCGGTTATCCGGAAGTGTAGGGTTTTCAACGGGCACCGCTGCGGTTATCCAACAGCAGCTTCCCAGGAGGTCACCCATCCCTGAATTACTCCCTCCCGAGCACGCTTAACTGCAGAGCTTTTTGCCAACTCTGGAGCCAACTGTGCTGAAAAGGCCTCGGTGTTAGGAAAGCACAAATGATTACCTATATTCCATTTGGCGAACCCTACCTGCCGAATTGGGATAATACAATACCATCACCTTAAATTGGAGCCGTCCTCGACTCCGGAATATATTCAATCCCAGATCTTCGACGTTCCCTACCACCTATGAGACCAATACCTGGAACACCCCATCCAGCGTACTCTCTCACCCTTGGCAGGTGACCGCCGTCGGCTCTGATACCATTTGTAATGACCCAACCTTCCACCGATATTGTCCCCACTTAGCCACTGCGGTTATCCGACAGTGTAGGGTTTTTAACGGGCACCGCTGCGGTTATCCAGCAGCAGCTTCCTAGGAGGTCACCCATCCCTGAATTACTCCCGCCCGAGCACGCTTAACTGCAGATCTTTTTGCCAACTCTGGAGCCAACTGTGCTGAAAAGGCCTCGGTGTTAGGAAAGCACAAATGATTACCTATATTCCATTTGACGAACCCTACCTGCCGAATTGGGTATTACACACATCAAGGTTCTCTTATCCAACTATGACTAAAAATACATTTAATTAGTGTTCATTATCGATTTAATTCTTAGATTAATTTTTTTTTATTGTTTATTTATAAGAATTAATTTTTTTATTTTTTTAAACTAGAATTGATGGGTAAGTGCATTTATATCCATCGAATTTGGGCAAATTTTTTTGCAGAAAACTTTTGAATTTGTTTTTTTTTGATCGGCACACATGGAGAACCTTATCCTTTGAATTTGGGAAAATAAATTTTAAAAAAAACTATCGTTTTTGGGTTTTCTTTAACAATCAGTCGATACTAATGTAAATTTCGACTATTCTAGAGTGAATTTTTTAAAATCGGGTCTATATGAGCACCCATATACACCGATTTTCTTCATGTTCTTCGTCAATGAAGAACATCAAACTAGAATCAACATATGTTTGTCATCGTATCCGCTGATTCTAGTTTGATTTTTTTAAGAAAAAATAAATTCAAATGTTTTCCAAAAAATAACTGGTTTTTTTTTTTTTTTACTTTTTAATCGGTTTTAAGAGATATAGGAATAAACCAAAAGAAAAAAAATTAAAAAAAACAAAGAAAAAAGAAATTTTCTAAAAAATTAATAAAAAAATAAATAAATTAAATAAAATATATAATATTTGGTATAAGGATAGAAATGTAATTTAAATTAGAGAGGGTAACTTAGTACTTTAACATAAGGGATCTTGATATAATTCTACTAATGACCATATTTTATCTTTTAGTGTAAGAACAAAAAAAAAATTCATAGACCCTAATTTAGTCATGTTTTTGAAATGTGGTGATCATTTTTTTTTTTCTAATGAATCATCATTTTATATTTAATGCTCCATTTAAATTTGAAAATCTTTGTAACATATTTTAAAATTTACTACTTGTGAACAAATATCTTGAATACTTTGGTAAGTATTTTGTACTAATATATGTTATTACATGATAAATTTATCATTCAATGAATAAACTAGTATTCCAAATTTAAGCCAAAATTTCTAACTTTCCACTTTGAAGTTTGAGCGGAATTATTTAATGAATTTCAACCCGTGTATATTTACTAGTTAGATACTATTAACCCGAGATCTAATTAGTCAAAATATCTTGCATAAAATTTTCTATTTTAGACCGTATGGTGCATCCATATGATCCTTATTATTATGTAAATTCCTATGATTTTAAATTGATTATATCCAACGAAAAAAATAAATCTAACTAAATTCCTCTAATTAATTTAAAAAAAATTATAAACAATATTAAGAAGTAAAAGAAAAAGTTTTCTATTTGTACTTTTTTTTACGGCGCCGCCAAAATCAATTGAAAAGATTGGTATAGCCGTTAGAAACCGTTGTGTTATTGATTGTTTCCAATTTTTGATAACTCATGATATAAATGGATGATAACATTTTTCGTTGTGATGAGCATAACACTAGTAATGGTAAATGATGACAACAATCAAAAACATTAAGTGGCGGAGCCAAGAATTGATATTAAGAGGGGCTAAGAAAAATTCTATAAATATAAAGGAGTTTAGTGGACTAAATAATAAGTTAGATGGACTAGATGCCAAATTATAGGAAAAAAATAGGCATGATAATATGGTTATAAGGATTTTAGGGGGAGACTACAGCCAAGGTTAATCAACCCCCAACTCCGCCACTGAAAACATTTAACTCACCTATGCAAAATTATTTTATTTTAGTACAAAAATATTTTGGAGGAATATTTACAAGAACATGTATTCTTATACAAATGGTCAAATATACTTCATTTATATATGCAAATATTTTATTTTGGTTTGAGTTTAAGAATATTTTGGAAGAGATGTTTACTAGCATAATAAAGCTACACCTTTGTGAAATTAGTCAATTATATTTGACTTACCTACACAACAAATTAGTTATGCCCTATTCATGGCTTCACATCCACCTATGCTCTCTATTTTTCTTCTAATACTACTTACCTTAGCCTATATAAGTCCATTTCCCCTCTTATTTCTTCTTCACTCTTTGCCATTTCTTCTTAGCTCCTTAGCCCATATAAATACATTTCCCCCTCATTTTTCTCCACTCTTTGTCATTTTTTCTTAGCTCTAGTTTTATATTTCCAAATATCATTTAATTTTTTGTACAATACTTTTATACCTGGGTGAAAAATCTTAAATCTGCTCCTTTATTATTACAAATGGTTCACATAGATAATATCAATGGAGCATGCCCATCATCATCTCCAAATGAGGTTTATTATATTTATTATTCATTTGTTTGTCTCTAAATAATTTTTTCTAGTCTTTTAGATGCGGATTTTTTTATAAAGATTTATTTGTGTCTTTCTAGTATTTTTATTTAGTCTTTTAGATGAGACTTTTTTTTATCTCTTCCTAGTAATTCTTTTTAATCTCTTTGAACAACCACCCTTTTTCATTTCAGTGTTTTTGTTGGCCGCTATCATATTTGGGAATAGTTTTTAAATTTTTTAGCTTTTTGCTTTCCAAACGATATGGATGCGATTCTTATGACTCATGTATTAAAAATCATGCACTTTGTGTGAGATTTGCTATTCAAATCCTCATAGTGGTTTATAGTCTTGCATTTTTTGTTAGCAATAAACGAATTAAAAGGAATTTATTGAACCTTTCCCAATTGATAACCTTTGGTTAACCCCAAATAGAATAAAACTTTGAAGATGAAAAAAAAATGAGTTGAACAAATACAAATTTATGATAATTTTAACTTGTTTAGGTCATTTCCATTTGATTGTAAGTGACTAACAACTTTGTTGATGAGAACCATAAGGGAGGTTGGTTGCGCATCTAGACCTTATAATTAACATAAATTCTAGGCTAGTGTACCTGATATGAGTTATAGAGACTCCAGTATGTAATATTAGTTAAAAAAGTAAATTTTTTTTATGAAGTCTTAATCCTTATATATTTATTTATTTATCAAAAATGAGAATCTCAGTTGGCAGAATTTTGGTCAATTTTTTATGCAAATATTGTTTTGGGTTGGTTATTGTGTTTTTCTTTATAAAAAAAAAAACAAAAAAAAATTGAATTCTATTTATTTTTTCCATCATTTTAGTATGAACCATTGGCTATTGATAAACTGATATTACTCTTTTTTTTTTAGAGTTCGCAAGGCGACACTATTCTTCGACCACACCATGTTACTAAAAGGAAACTTATGATGAGGGCGGATAATCATCCATCAGTGATACGGGAACAAACAAGAAAGAAAGCAAAAAAGATAACAAAAAAGATAACTAAAAAAAAGACACGGGAAGAAACAGCTAGGGGAACAAATTTTTCTCAAGCTTCAATGGGAGGTAACAGTAATAATAATATTTATTGTACTGCTCATACCAACAGTCAAAATAGTACTAGTAATGATGCAGATGGAATACTGGAAATGAAGGGTACTCAATACCCTGGAAGTAAATATATCCAAGGAGTTACAAATAATGGACAAAAGAGATACAGGGCTTTGAGGATTAGAGCTATCAATTTTCCTGATAAGAGTCATTGATAGTTTTATTTTTGGGGTTATAAGCAGTGGTATATTGTTTTCGTTGTTTATTTTTGTTCTTTTAATGTTGTTGTATTATTTATTAATTATGAAAAATAATATTTTTTTATTCTATGTTTATGAAAAATTTAATGCTTTTACTTAAATGCATTTCCTTTCCATAAAAGAAGAATGAAAGTTACAAAATTTAATTACATTTAATGACAGTGAGGGGATTTTCTACTTGGGTCTATGTATGAATTTGTAATTATGCTTACCAGTTTCATACAAAGAAAGGGAATCGATCGATTATACAAGTCTGTTTGATGATTTAGATGTTGAGATATCCTGATGGAGTTTTTCAATGTATAGTTCAACATTTCGGAAATTCTTTTCCTTTACAGGGGAAGAACAAGAGAAAGCCATAATTGATATCTTACAGATCTTAAAAACTATAAAAGAACATAGTAACATTAGCAAGCATGTAATTTATCTCATTTGACTATTACCTTGTTTGACGCGTTTGAACTAATGATAGTGATTCTTGTAATGACCATATTTATCTTTTAGTGTAAGAACAAAATAATTCTCATAGACCCCAGTTTAGTCATGTTTGGGAAATGTGGTTATATTTTTTTTCTATTTCTAATGAATCATCATTTTATGCACAAAATATTTAATGCTCCATTTAAATTTGAAAATCTTTACAACATATTTTAAAATTTACTACTTGTGAACACATATCTTGAATACTTTGGTAAGTATTTTGTACTAATTTATGTTATTACATGACAAATTTATCATTCAATGAATAAATTAATATTTTACATTTAAGCCAAAATTTCTAACTATCAACTTTGAAGTTTGAGCGGAAGTATTTAGTGAGTTTTTACGCGTGTATATTAACTAGTTTGATACTATTAACCCGAGATCTAATGAGTCAAGATACCTTACATAAAATTTTTTGTTTTAGACCGTATGGTGCATCCATATGATCCTTATTAAATTTATGTAAATACCTATGATTTTAAATATATTATATCAAGGAAAAAAAATAAATCTAACTAAATTGTTTTAATTAATTAAAAAATTATAAATAACATTAAGAAGTAAAAGAAAAAGTTCTTTATTTGTACTTTTTTTTACGGCGCCGCCCAAAATCAATTGAAAAGATTGATATAGCCGTTAGAAACATAACCGTTGTGTTATTGATTGTTTCCAATTCTCGATAACTCATGATATATATGGATGATTACATTTTTTGTTGTGACGAGCATAACCATAGTAACGGTAAATGATGACAACAATCAAAAACATTAAGTGGAGGAGCCAAGAATTGATATTAAGAGGGGCTAAAAAAAATAGTATAAATATAAAGGAGTTTAGTGAACTAAATGCTAAATTACAGGTGGACTAGATGCTAAAATATAAAAAAAAAATTAGGGATGATAATATGGTAATAAAGATTTTAGGGGAGACTACTGACAAGGTTAATCAACCCCCAACTCCGCCCCTAAAAACATTTAACTCACCTATGCAAAATTATTTTATTTTGGTTTGAGTTCAAGAATATTTTGGAGGAGATGTCTACTATCATAATAAAGCTACACCCTTTTAAAATTAGTCAATTATATTTGACTTATCTACACAACGAATTAACTATGCCCTATTCCTGGATTCACATCCACCTATGTTCTCTATTTTTCTTCTAATACTACTTAGCTTATATAAGTGCATTTCTCCTCTTATTTCTTCCCCACTCTTTGTCATTTGTTCTTAGCTCCTTAGCCTATATAAATGCATTCCCCCCCTCATTTCTTCTCCACTCTTTGTCATTTCTTCTGATCTCTAGTTTGCTCCTTTATTACTACAAATGGTTCACATAGATAATATCAATGATGCATGCCCATCATAAT
Organism: Papaver californicum; assembly: GCA_023531435.1. Lineage (NCBI taxonomy): Eukaryota > Viridiplantae > Streptophyta > Magnoliopsida > Ranunculales > Papaveraceae > Papaver > Papaver californicum. The sequence continues at coordinate 856,187 of JAJJMC010002750.1, forward strand.
CTCCAAATGAGGTTTATTAGATTTGTTATTTATTTGTTTGTCTTTAATTTTGTCTAGTATTTTAGATGCGGATTTTTTTTATAAATATTTGTTTGTGTCTTTCAAGTATTTTTATTTTGTCTTTTAGATGAGACTTTTTTTATCTCTTCCTAGTAATTCTTTTTAATCTCTTTGAACAACCACCCTTTTTCGTTTTAATGTCTTTGTTGGCCGCTTTCATATTTAAGAATAGTTTTTAATTTTTTTATTGGCTCCAAAGGGTTTAGCTTTTTGCTTGCCAAACGATATGGATACAATTCTTGTGACTCATATATTAAAAATCATGCACCTTGTGTGGGATTTGCTATTCAAATCCTCATAGTGGTTTATATTCTTTCATTTTATGTTACCAATAAACTAATTAAAAGGAATTTATTGAACCTTTCCCAATTGATAACCTTTGGTGAACCCAAAATTGATTAAAACTTTCAAGATGGAAAAAAAATGAGTTGAACAAATACAAATTTATGATAATTTTAACATGTTTAGGTCATTTCCATCTTATTGTAAGTGACTAATGATAGGTGCATAAATCATACATTTTAAGTAGTTTTTCTTGACCCTTATTTGCTATATTTGAGTGAATTACTATGTTTTATTATTACTTTCGAAGTTTAGTTGTCTTTTCAGGTTACAGTTCAGAAACCCGCAGAATGGAGCTGTATGAGAAGAATTACCGAGGAGCCAGTAAAACTCTGCTTAATTTAAGCCTTTCACCCTCCATAGTGTAGGAAATTGAATTACGAAGCCAACGGCGAAAGAACGAGGTCATTCTGAGCTCGTATGAGGAAGATACTGGCAAAGCCACATGATGGCAAACTAGCTTGTGTTGCTAGCGCCCAGGCGCTAAGTTGGCTGAACCGCAAGTGCTAAGGTGCTAAGTGGTTAGTTGGAGGTGCTAGAGTGGTTTGGTGGACTAGTAGCTAGCCTTGGTGGAGTAGTAGCTAGCTTGGGGAAGTCATATGGGATTAGGAAAGAATTTGGAGTTGCCATATATGCGGGGCTGGAATAAGGGAACTTTGCACATTTCCTAATTCCACTAGGATTCTAAAAGTGGCTAACTCAACAATATTCGGACATAGCCACTCACGTACAAAGAAGAAGAATTCTACTTGCGTACAAGGGGCTGTCAAGGAGGGATTTTCGGAGGAAGGGCTGAGCATATATATACAAGTTTGTGCTGCTGGAAAGAGTACTTCATATATCTCATATCACATACAATACACGGAAAAACAATACACAACAGGAGAAGAGAAAAGAGGAACAGAACTTGCGTAAACAGACAACACAAAAGGCTGGAGGCATAAGTTGGTGCTGCTGGCTACCATTGCGGCGTTCCGAAGTCATATCCGTTCTTCATACTCTTTCCGGGTTTGAGTAAAGTGTATTATAATTATTTTCCATGGGTTTTGAGAAACCCATGATGAGCTAAACCTTTCATATTGGTTAGTGATGTAATTTGAAGTTTGAAGACATGTTTATTAATTGAATGACGCATATCTCATGATTTCATGTTAGTTTTAATATCGTTCATGTTCTACTGTTTATAATTTATGATTGATTGTGTGTTTGTTTGAGTCATGAATTCAATGAGCATGCATTGATATCTACAACTAAATTAGAGTTTTCGATCCG
>JAJJMC010002752.1:0-13173 GCA_023531435.1 Papaver californicum
GCAAGAGGTGGTCTTAATGCAGGTAAATCTCGTTAATTAAGAAATTTTCAGTCCGGTGATTAAGAGCTTTCTTGTATTACTTGAGCTCATCGTAGCATCTCCAGGTGCTTTATTTTGGGATTGGTGCATTGAATGTTACTTATGTCCTCTTAGAAGACTTTCTGATTCAGTTGAGTTGAGTTTTACCTAGCGTAATTGTTCAAACTGCATATTCCCTAATTCATGAATACCTTGGTTCAAGATTTGTTTTTCCCTGGAATATATTGAAAGTCTCTATTTATTTTGGTGAAGTTTGTAGTTTGTAATGTAATGTCTCAGTTGTTATCTGTCGGAATATTTGGCCAAAAAAAGATCCTAAATTGGTGATTGATTCAGTATATTTTGTTTTATTCATGTCGGCTAATTCAAGTTTTGGTTTAAACAAACACTAAATATCGGTTTAAAAAAACAAACAAAGGACATGACCTGGTTGATAGCATTTTTATTTATCTTGGTCAATTGAAGTTTTTTTCGCTATTACCTCGTATTGTTTCAACTTTAAACTCGATCAGAGAAACATAACTAATGAATGACGAAGCCGAAGCCGAAGCGAAAATGACCTTATAAAAAAACTCGATCAAAGAGCTCTGCATTTGCCTATGCTTGATCCTATTTTTGAACATTTTGAAATCCTCAATTTCAATTGACTGCATAAACGAGTCAATTAACAATGGGGGGGCGCAAATTATGCTTATGCTCCATACAAGAGTAGTCGGAATTAAGACCACGATTCACGAATGACCTCCTCTAATTTTTTTGGTTTTGCTTAATACAAGAGTTGTCAGTGTTCAATTTATAGAAGTCATTCATGGGTTACGTCCATGGAACAAAACTTTGAAACAATGTTGTATTAAAAGATAAAATAGAACTGATAAAATAGAATCAATAAATACACCAAAACAAAAAAAAAGTTATAACCAAATTATAGTCAATTTAGTCGACTCATGTTTTTTTTTTCCTTCAATTTGTGCATCCAAACATTTGCTCATAGTGAATGAAAACAATGATTTGAACAAGTTTTCATGTTTCTATTAAACAAATTCTAATAAGATTGTTAGATAAATATTAATTAAGTTCTCAAATGTATTTTAAAAACTGATTTCTTTTGAAATGATCGTAGCGGCTTAAACTTGGTTGCTGAGAGAGATTTTACCAAGTAATTCATTTTTTAAAATGTGGTGGTGGCTTAAACTTAGTTGCTGAGAGAGGTTTGAGCAACCAATTCATTTTCTGTTGCTACGAGTTTGTGCCTCAAAGGGAATAGATACATGATCACTTTTTTAGCTGTTATAAATTACTTGAAAAACAGAACTAGCAATTAAACATATTAGGACGTGGCTCAAACTTAGTTGCTGAGAGAGGATTGAGCAACCAATTTATTTTGTTGTTGCTACGAGTCGGTGCCTCAAAGTGAATAGCTACATCATTATTTTAGTTGCTATAAATTACTTGAACAAAGGATCTAGCGAGTAAGTGTATTTTTTCGTTGCTAAATAATAGTGGACACATGTTTATTGCCGCCAAAGTTTTTGGCAGTTTCAATTTTAGACGCTTAAACTATTTAAGCGACTAAATTTTCGAGCTCTTGCTAAGATTTTAGACGCTTAAACCTGTTTTTCTTGTAGTGATAAATATAGCTGAGGAGTTACAAATAATAGACAAAAGAGATACAAGCTTTGAGGATTAGAGCTATCAATTTTCCTGATAAGAGTCATTAATAGTTTTATTTTTGGGGTTGTAAGCAGTGGTGTGTTGTTGTCGTTGTTTATTTTTGTTCTTTTAATGTTGTTGTTCTTTTATATCTTGATTTCCAAGTACGAAAGTTAAATTTTCATGAAAATTTCTTACCGTTATTGCACAAATATATAATATTTGTTTTCTTCGGATAATTTTAGGAGGCACACTTATACACCACTATCAGTGACGGTCTATATTGTTTTATGTATAATCATGTTTTTATTTTTTTTGGTTATTTGAGATCCCAAATATAATAATGTTTTACCCTATGGCCAAACCATAACCGGTTGGAAAATAAATATTTTAAAATAAGATTTTAAGAATCTAAAATCATGTGTACTTGTTAAAAATGTTAATTCTAAGACTTTTCAGGTTTGACGTTTGCTTTCAAGATATGAAAAAAAACTGTAGTCGGTCGCACGCACAGATTTCTTATCCGGTTTAGTTATTTTGCATAGTATCACGAAGAATCATTTACTAAAGATTTTCTTCTATTTTTTTGCAAAATTTGATGCTTTTACTTAAATGCATTTCCTTTCCATAAAAAAGACTGAAAGTTGCAAAATTTAATTATATTTAATGACAATGAGGGGATTTTCTACTTGGGTCTATATATGAATTTGTAATTATGGTTACCTGTTTCCTACAAAGAAAGGGAATCGATCGATTATACAAGTCTGTATGATGGTTTAGATGTAGAGATATCCTGATGGAGTTTTTCAATGTAGAGTTCAACATTTTGGAAAATTCTTTTCCACAACAGGGGAAGAACAAGAGAAAGCCATAATTGATATCTTACATATCTTAAGAACTATATAAGAACATAGCAACATTAGCAAATATGTAATTTAACTCATCATTTTACTATTACCTTGTTTGACGCGTTTGAACTAATGACAGTGATTCTTGTAATGAACATATTTATCTTTTAGTGTAACAACAAAATAATTCTCATAGACCCCAGTTTAGTCATGTTTGGGAAATGTGGTGATTATTTTTTTCTATTTCTAATGAATCATCATTTTATGCATAAAATATTTAATGCTCCATTTAAATTTGAAAATCTTTACAACAGATTTTAAAATTTACTACTTGTGAACACATATCTTGAATACTTTGGTAAGTATTTTGTACTAATTTATGTTATTACATGACAAATTTATCACTCAATGATTAAATTAGTATTTCACATTTAAGCCAAAATTTCTAACTTTCCACTTTGAAGTTTGAGCGGAAGTATTTAATGAATTTTAACTCGTGTATATTAACTAGTTTGATACTATTAACCCGAGATCTAATGAGTCAAGATACCTTACATAAAAATTTATGTTTTAGACCGTATGGTGCATTCATATGATTCTTATTAAATTTATGTAAATACCTATGATTTTAAATTTATTATATCCAAGGAAAAAAAATAAATCTAACTAAATTGTTCTAATTAATTCAAAAAATTATAAATAACATTAAGAAGTAAAAGAAAAAGTTCTTTATTTTTACTTTTTTTTTACGGCGCCGCCAAAATCAATTGAAAAGATTGATATAGCCGTTAGAAACACAACCGTTGTGTTATTGATTGTTTCCAATTTTCGATAACTCATGATATATATGGATGATAACATTTTTCGTTGTGACGAGCATAACCATAGTAACGGTAAATGATGACAACAATCAAAAACATTAAGTGGAGGAGCCAAGAATTGATATTAAGAGGGGCTAAAAAAAATATTATAAATATAAAGGAGTTTAGTGAACTAAATGCTAAATTACAGGTGGACTAGATGCTAAAATATAAGAAAAATTAGGGATGATAATATGGTTATAAGGATTTCAGGGGAGACTACGGCCAAGGTTAATCAACCCCCAACTCCGCCCCTGAAAACATTTAACTCACCTATGCAAAATTATTTTATTTTGGTTTTAAGTATAAAAAAATTTTGGAGGAATATTTACAAGAACATGTATTCTTATGCAAATGGTCAATTATACTTCATTTATATATGCAAATATTTTATTTTTGTTTGAGTATAAGAATATTTTGGAGGAGATGTCTACTAGCATAATAAAGCTACACCCTTTTGAAATTAGTCCATTGTATTTGACTTACCTACACAACAAATTAACTATGCTCTATTCCTGGATTCAGATCCACCTACATTCTCTATTTTTCTTCAAATACTACTTAGCTTATATAAGTGCATTTCCCCTGTTATTTCTTCCCCACTCTTTGTCATTTCTTCTTAGCTCCTTAGCCTATATAAATGAATTCCCCCCCTCATTTCTTCTCCAATCTTTGTCATTTCTTCTAAGATCTAGTTTTATATTTCCAAATATCATTTAATTTTTTTCGTACAATACTCTTATTCTTAGGTGAAAAATCTTAAATTTGCTCCTTTATTACTACAAATGGTTCACATGATAATATCAATGATGCATGCCCATCATAATCTACAAATGAGGTTTATTCGATTTGTTATTCATTTGTTTGTCTTTGATTTTGTCTAGTATTTTAGATGCGGATTTTTTTTATAAAGATTTGTTTGTGTCTTTCAAGTATTTTTATTTTGTCTTTTAGATAAGACTTTTTTTATCTCTTCCTAGTAATTCTTTTTAATCTCTTTGAACAACCACCCTTTTTTCGTTTTAATGTTTGTTGGCCGCTTTCATATTTGAGAATAGTTTTTAATTTTTTTATTGGATCCAAAGGGTTTAGCTTTTTGCTTGACAAACGATATGGATACAATTCTTGAGACCCATATATTAAAATCATGCACCTTGTGTGGGATTTGCTATTCAAATCCTCATAGTGGTTTATATTCTTTCATTTTATGTTACCAATAAACTAATTAAAAGGAATTTGTTGAACCTTTCCCAATTGATAACCTTTGGTGAACCCCAAATTGATTAAAACCTTGAAGATGGAAAAAAATGATTTGAACAAATACAAATTTATGATAATTTTAACCTGTTTAGGTCATTTCCATCTGATTGTAAGTGATTAACAACTTTGTTGATGAGAATCATCAAATGGTATGATGGTTTTCAAGCTTCCTTCCATATGGGAGGTTGGTTGGGGACCTAACCCCTATAGTTAACATAAATTCTAGGCTAGTGTACCTGATATGAGTTATAGAGACTCTAGTACATAATATTAGTTAAAAAAGGATTTTTTTATTTATCATAAATGAGAATCTCAATTAACAAAATTTTGGTCAATTTTATATGCAAATATTGTTTTGGGTTGGTTATTGAATTCTGATTATTTTTTCCATCATTTTAGTATGAACCATTGGCTATTGATAAATTGATATTACTTTTTTTTTTCTAGAGTTCGCAAGGCAACACTATTCCTCGACCACATCATGTTACTTAAAGGAGACTTATGATGAGGGCGGATAATCATCCCTAAGTTATACGGGAACAAAAAAGAAAAAACCAAAAAAGATAACAAAAAAGATAACTATAAAAAGACACAGGAAAAAACGGCTAGGGGAGCAAATTGTTCTCAAGCTTTAATGGGAAGTAACAGTAATAGTAATATTTATTGTACTGCTCATACAGCCAGCCAAAATAGTACTAGTAATGATGCAGATGGAATACAAAAAATGAAGGGTACTCAATACTCTGGGGGTAAATATAGCCAAGGAGTTACAAATAATGGACAAAAAAGATATAGGTTTTTGAGGATTAAAGCTATCAATTTTCCTGATAAGACTCATTAATAGTTTTATTTTTGGGGTTGTTAGCAGTGGTATGTTGTTGTCGTTGTTTGTTTTTGTTCTTTTAATGTTGTTGTATTGTTTACTTGATTTTAAAAAATAGCATTTTTTATTATATAAGATTTTTCTTTTATATCTTAATTTCTAAGTACAAAAGTTAAATTTTGCATGATAATTTCTTATTGTTATTGTACAAATATATAATATTTTTTTCTTCGGATAATTTTAGGAGGCACGCTTATACACCACTATCAGTGACGATCTACATTGTTTTATGTATAATCATGTTTTTGTTTTTTTTGGTTATTTGAGATCCAAAACATAATAATGTTTCACCCTATGGTCAAACCATAACTGGTTGAAAAATAAATATTCTAAAGTAAGATTTTAAGAGTCTAAAATCATGTGTACTTGTTAAAAATGTTAATTCTAAGACATTTCAGGTTCGATGTTTGCTTTCAAGATATGAAAAAAACTGTAGTCGGTCGTACGCACATACCACTTATCCGGTTTAATTCTTGTCATGGCATAGTATCACGAATAATCATTTACTAAAGATTTTCTTCTAAATGTAGAGTTCAATATTTTGGAAAACAATTTCCACAACAGGGGAAGAACAAGAGAAATCCATAATCGATATCTTACAGATCTTAAGAACTATAGAAGAACATAGTAACATTAGCAAGCATGTAATTTAACTAAGTTGACTATTACCTTGTTTGACGTGTTTGAACTAATGACAGTGATTGTTAACATTCATATTTTATTAGATTTTTCCGCTTGATGAATGGTTAGATGATGAGCCACGTTATGGATATTTTATGTCCAATAATTTTTTGTTGTCGCAAGAAGATAGTGCAAAACACGTAAACTGGGCAGTGAAAGGTGAAAATACGTTGAATACACATGTGTGAGTCGTAGAAGAACATTAATATATTTCTTTTGGTTTTTCCTATTTCCCACCCCACTTTTTTTATTTCCAATCCCTTTGTAATTGTTAAAATAATTTTTTTTTTTAATTATGATTTTTCCTATATACCATCTATATAAGTTAAGTTATTTGTAATTATGACTATAACTATTTTTATTTTCTTCTTCATTAATCTTCCCTTTACATTATAAAACACCATTAAAAAACGTAAAACTTTCTAAAAAACCCAAATAAAAATCTCCCTTTTATAAAAAACCCACCATTAAAATAGTATATATAACTAAGCAAAAATATAAGACTTACGTTGATAAATAGTAAGTTTTTAATTGATATTGTATTTTTATAATTTTGTCATGATTATTTGTCACTTAATTTTTCTACTCTAAAAAATAAAAAATGAAAAAGGTGGCCGGGGGTGGTCATTGTGATTGTAGTGTTATCTTTCTACTTTACACCTTATGCATAAGGGAATGTGTAACGACACATTCACTCAACGTGACATCGGTTTTTCTTAGCAGTTTTGGAACCCGGTTAAAATTGGGACCTATAAGAATTATTTTGGTCCTATCACTTAAAGATAAAACAGGGTTTTTATAAGAATCATTTCAAGGTTCTCTTATCCAACTATGACTAATAATACATTTAATTAGTGTTGATTATCGATTTAATTCTTAAGTTAATTAATTTTTAATTTTAGTTAATTAATTTTTAAATATATTTTTTTAATTTTCTTTTATTTTTTTAAACTAGAATCAATGGGTAAGTTCATTTATTTCCACTGAATTTGGGCAACTTTCGAATTTGTTTTTTAGAATCGGCACACATGGGGAAATTTATCCACCGATTCTGGGAAAACAAATTTGTAGAAAAATATTTGAATTTGAGTTTTTTAGAATAGGCACACATGGAGAAACTTATCCACCGATTTTGGGTAAATTTTTTTGTAAAAAAACCTTTTTGAATTTGAGTTTTTTTTTTAAAAGACACACTGGAGAACCATATCCATCGATTTTTGGCAAAAAAATTATTAAAAAAAACTGTCGTTTTTTTTTTGTCATGATTAAAATACCTTTTGTCACTTAATTTAACTAATAAATTAAATGGGAAAAATACTAACCATTATTTTCGGCCAGTCAGTGATCTGATAGATATAAAGTTCCATATTTTACTTTCCCTCTCAAAATATTTTCAGTTGAAAGGTTTTCTTTTCTCTTTCTCAAATAATTGTTCTCTGTTATTCTCTATTAAGTATTATTGTTTGATCTAAAAAATAAAAATGGATGTTTTGTTTGATTATGAAATCAACTGTGATGTCTTTTTTATTTTTAATTTTTTTCATACAAAATGAATCGTGATGTTAATTAGTTGTTAGCGTATTATTGCTGGTGATATTCATTAGGTTATTCCTTTTATTTGATTATCGATTATCTCACTAATGTTGTTTGTTTTTATTACCAATTGTTAATGGAATTACCTAGCTAGTTAAATTCAATACTTATAGCCGCATTCATAAGAAAAACTTACATTTTTAATATATGCAATTTGTCTTGACTCTTGGCTCGTGAGAAATAATAGAATCTTCAACGAGAAGTATTATGTTAAGCTGATCATTATGGTCAAGAATATTATGTTCTATTTAGCGCCTGACATAAACCTTTTAATGGATGTGTATTTCGATTACTTTATAACATATCAGAAATCATTACTTGAGTCATCATCATCTATGACTTCCATAATCTTGGATATTTTTCCGTGTATGCCTTTTTCTTTGGAGACATTTAGTACTGCATAATTTTTTATTTTTTTTTACTTTTGTTTAGGATTTTTCTTGAAAGGAACCTGTGATAATTTCAATATGCAACTACTATTATATAAGAAAATTGTGATTATCACAAATCAAAATATGTGAAATTTGTATTTATCATCAATAAAAAATCAAAACTAATTATTACATATGAAATTTGTTGCTATCACTAATTTTGACTATGATAAACAAGTAAAATACATAAATTTCACTATTTTTTCTTGTTGTTATTCCAAGTGGAATTTTCAGTTATCATTACTTTATTTTAGTTTTGTGAAAGAATTTTCACTTATAATTTTTCCCTTAAGGAAACTCCTGAAGAGAAATCATCCACATCTCTGTAATGGTCAACATCTTATGGACCAAAAAGTGTTATTATGGGTGAAATTATCATCTATAACTTTGTGAAGTCTAGATGTTACCCCTCAAATTTGAGGGGGTCGCTCTTTAGAGTAGTCCATCCAGTCATATGATGGCCGGATACCTCACAGATCTGGTCACTCAATAACCGGATGCAACAAACATTTTCTTTCTATAAGGAAACTAGGTGACCGGATGGGATTTTATATCCTTATGAATTGATTTGACTAAGAACATGTATTTATGTTCCTATTGTATAGCCACGGTTTGTTATAATAAGAAACAATTTATATTTTACTTAGAAACAATTATAGCATGGCTAATTATAATATTTTCTTACGGAATTGAAGTGGACCTTCATCTAGTTATTTAAGAGCTGGATGAGCCTTTTGTAAAATATTTTTTTAAAACATTCGGACTATGAATGGTCGGATGAATTAGCTTTTTGGTTTTTTCGCACGGTAGATTTTGAGTCCACTAATTACTGAGGGTCCATATATATATGGATATTCTTTAAATTATGGATGTTTTTACCTCCATACCATAGAAGTTTCTCTAATAGACTAATCATCACTTCATCCTAAACATCTATTATGCCTAGCTTCTCTTCCACCTTCACCATCTAAAAATGGTGATAATTTAGGTTTTTAGAAAAAAAAACATCAATACCCGGGATAATTTGGATTTTCTAATAAGTGATAAATGGACCAAATAATGGATAAGTTTAACGACCAAAATACTTAACTTAAAATGTGATAAATCTTGTTATTCCAAGAACCATGATATTGTCATCCTAGTCAAATGAAGATATTATATCACATTTTGTAGGGAGAGTTCTTAGAAAATTTTGTTGGGATCATTATCTTTCACAAATATCTATAGCCGTTTGTTTAAAAAGTCACATTTTTTTATTGACCTTTTTTAAATTAAATATATGGGTTATTTATATCATCGACTCTTAAAATAATTAATTATGAGTTTGGTATATATATAATTTTAATATTGGATTTCTAATAAATAATTAAAAAAATAGGTTATGAAAAGTAATTCCCATTAAAAAACCATCAAGTTGGAAACCCCATACTAAAATTTTATTGATTGTAAGAGCATCATTGAAAAAATCAGTACTGATTAATAACCTCCTTCCATCATTGAAAAGGACCAGTATTGATTAATAATCTCCTTCCATCATTGAACTAATTAATTATTCCTATGCTAATTGATTTTACCCAGGAGCTCGCTTCATCCAAGTATGCCCAATTACGATTGCAATACCAATGAACAACCCCTTGCAATTTAAATTCTTCTAGAACTGCCTTTGGTATACCATTTGCTACCGTCTATACCCTAAACAAATAAGAGGCAGAGCCATCAAAGTTTACTTTTAGGAGGTTACCAAGCCCTAGTTCTGGGTCTTTTTTATGCGGAGTGGGAGATGTAAACCTCTACACCTATTAGGATTTTGGACAACGGATTTTGGAAAAAAAAGCAAAACCTAGAAGTAAAATTTTAAAAACAGGTGATTGAAGGTGGCGATGAACAATGGAGATGGAGTAGAATAAGTATTGGTCGGTGGTGGAGGTAAAGAAGAAGAAGTGATGTGTAACTTGTATTTTTATTTAGTTGTTGGGTGTAAATAAAAAGTTAAAAAGATGATATTTAGGATATATAAAAATTTATATAGGTGGTATATAGGATAATTAGGGATGTGAATTAATTTGGATGAGAAATAGGGAAAACATGAGTGTAAAATAGGGAAGACTTTTCTTTTTACAAAAATAATTGTTCAAGGAAACAAACTTGTTACTATTAACGATTTACTGATCACGAATTCACCTAGGGTAAACTTCGAAAACCACTCAAAAAAATAAATAAAATAATTAAACATATTGATTGTAAAAGTTTTAATGACGCATTAAAAAGATAGAATCGATTTATCCAGTTTGAAACCTCTTTTATCAACTCTCTTGATATGTATTTGAATTTAAAATTCTTCAGAGATTATAAGGATTTTTTTGAGCATAGAGGGAGACTCTATTAAGAACTTTTCCAATTGTTAGAGCATCTCCAAATGGGAACATAGTATGCTTTTTATGTGGCTAATCACCAAACATACCTTTAGAACTAAAATCCCCTAATTTTAAGAAGTTTGAAATAATCCATTTATACTAATTTTATCGGTATTGGTGAATTAATATTTTCATACTTTTTAACAAAATGTAAAGGTAAAACCGTTAATGAGTTAACTATTAATGACATGGATTCCTCACATCCTCAAAAAAATCTTCTAAAACCATAAGATCCTTTTGAGGATGTCTTCCTAACCGTTACCTATGTCATATTTACATTCTTTTACCGCACCCCATTGGAGACAATTTTTTAACCAAAAAGTCTAAATTTATATGTGGCCTAACAATAGGGATGTTAATTGCATCCCTGTTGTAAATGTTCTTAGATAAAAATTATTGTACCATGTAGGATGCACAATCTTATCTATAAAAATTCATCTCCAACGAATTAATATAAGGATTATGTGTAATACCCCAATTCGGCAGGTAGGGTTCGCCGAATGGAATATAGGTAATGGTTTTTCCTTTCCTAACACCGAGGCTTTTTCAGCACATCTGGCTCAGAGTTGGCAAAAAAAATTGCAGTTAAGCGTGCTCAGGCAGGAGTAATCCAGGGAAGGGTGACCTCCCGGAAAGCTGCTGCTGGATGACTGCAGCGGTGCCCCTTGAAAACCCCACACTCTCAGATAACCGCAGTGACTAAGTGGGGACAGTATCGGTAGAAGGTCGGGTCATTACATTATGTGTCAATTTTTATTTAATACATCTTCTAAGTAATCTTTTTAGAGGTTAACTTAGAGCATCTCCAATGGTGTATGGATATTTATCCTATGTAGAGACTTACAAAAGTATTTAATAGCATGAGAATATCTAAGAAACCCAAACTGGATCATCTCTCTTTAATAAACTCATTGTAGTACCACAAATTCGTACAGTTCGCTATGTATGAATCTACATACACGATTATTGATGTAATATAAAGACTAATAAAATAAAGCATATTAGTAGACGTAAAGAATAATGACACATGAAGATTTTAGTGAATCGGTTGTTAAAAACCTACGTCCACGAGATTTATAATCTTGGTTGTGAATGATATAAGATAATATTGGATCTTATATTACAAATATTGATATGAGATCTCTCTCAAATGATTTTATAAATATAGTTGGTTTTAAACTCTCAAATATTAGATTAACCTTAATGATATTTTTGGGTCTTTCCCCCTCTATTTCAACCTGCCTTGAGAATGAATAAATGGTGTCCTTTTATAGCCCATGCTCATTCTCGGATATCAAAAATGACGAATAACTTTTTATCCTCGATCTCAGATGTGACTCCGATCATCTCGCTCAACCAACCCAAACTTTCATATTTCTTCTTGACACATCCGTTAATTGACTAATCTAATTTCTTATTTAATGTTATTCAACACTCTCTTTAATACGCTATGTTCTTTTAATATTTTTTCTTTAGACGTGTTTTTATTTCCTCATCCTTATCAGACTCCTTGAATCCTTCAAGCACGTGGGCGGAATGATTCCATACTTCTGCATCTACATCTTAACACATGGCTTTTTTCTCGACGTGTACCATAGATGTTCTTTCCCCAACTATCATTAAGATGATATGTATATGTCTATCCCATGATATAATTTTTTTATGTTAGAATTAGTAGGTTTTGTATTGGCTTTGGATTTTAAATTATTGGCATGGCGAAAATACCCCTTACCCACTTATTTTTACTGACAAATATATTTGGAAAAAATTATTTAACAAATTTTCGGCATGGTTTCCAGATCCGGAAATCTAGGGATCTCAATTCAGGTTTATTTATCCTTTCCATTCAACCTCAAAATATTCCAAGAAGACCAAAAGCTTTGAGTTCTCTGTTATTGGTCGGCTTGTGAAAATTCAATTTTTTTCACAAATCGTTTTGATTTAATTACAAGTAAATTTGAGATTTCCACTTACCACACCAGCGAAAATTGGAAATTTCACAAAACGCACTAGTGAAATCTTTTATTTTCAACTAGAGATTTTAAGGTGAAAAATCAAAATTTCAAAATTTTTTCATACGAAAAACATAACTTTCACCTAATTCACGTATATAAAACCCCAATTTTTCACATTGTATTCGTCACAAGTATAAATTGATAACAGAGTAGATGTGAAATTTTGTTACTAACTTTTCTTTTTCTCTCTCTACTATGCACATTTTTATGTTTTGTATTTAGTTTTCCTCAGTTTCTGAAACTGTATGAGGAAACATATTTTTTTTTTTGAAGCATTAAGGAAAGAGATATGGAGACAAAGAAAGACGTTGTGAGAATATCTTAGGTTTTGTTGAACCAACTCCTTCTTTTAAGAAATTCATTCCTAAAATCCCATTGCAGACTACTTATGGCGCTTCCTTTTAAGTAAATATGTTAAATCTGAATTGTAAATTTTAATATTAATCATTGGCAAAATTAATGGAGTTAAAAGAATTATTTTAGGATACGTCGAAGAAGT
>JAJJMC010002761.1:0-2500 GCA_023531435.1 Papaver californicum
CAATTTTCTTTCTCCCAAAAATATCTCGAGTCTTCTTACATACAAAGGATTTACTTGTTACTAATATAGTCTAGCCTCGGTTCTTCTTTAGATCCCTTGTTTCACTCCGATAGTATTATAGATCGGAATCGATGCAAAGGAAATGAATGCATTTCCATACTATTAAGTAAGTTCAATTGATAGAACATAAGCTGGATCATACCACATCACTTATTCTACTGGATCTTACGGAGCCTGGTGATGCACGACATGATTCGTCTCTGATCATAGAAAAAATTCTCCTCAAGCGAACCAGCCTATCTTCTGTATGGGGCTTACGCAGTGGTTGGAACAGAGACACATTTGGTTGTCAATTCCAATGTGGCGGATAAAATAATATATCTGCACGGGCCAATCAATAGTTCAAGTCACACACTCCCATAATCCATTTTCTCTTCGTAGAATCCACTTCAACTATTCATATCAAATAAATAATACAATATTGCAGAGTTGAAGGTAAATATCCAAAAAAATGTCTTATTTTTCAATAATCCATATTTCTAGCAATGAAATACTACTCCTCTTCCCCAAACAGATATATGATTGATTACAAATATCTAGGATCTGTCTTCTCTATAAAGGACCAGAAATGCCTTGCTTACGTATCATTGGGAAATGCATTAACATAAATACGGCAGTAAGCAGAGGTAATACAAAAGTGTGTAAACTATAAAAACGCGTTAAAGTGGATTGGCCCACACTAGCACTTCCACGTAATAACTCGACCAAGGGTGATCCTATTACAGGAATAGCATCAGGTACGCCTGTCACGATTTTTACTGCCCAATAACCAATTTGGTCCCGAGGTAAGGAATAACCAGTTACACCAAAAGATGCGGTCAATACACCCAGAACCACACCCGTAACCCAAGTCAATTCGCGGGGTTTTTTAAATCCACCGGTAAGATACACACGAAATACATGCAGGATCATCATTAAGACCATCATACTTGCTGACCATCGATGAACTGATCGGATTAACCAACCAAAGTTAGCTTCAGTCATTATGTATTGAACCGAGGCAAAAGCCTCGGTAACGGTCGGACGATAGTAAAAAGTCATAGCAAACCCCGTCGCTACTTGTACTAAAAAGCAAGTAAGCGTAATCCCCCCTAGACAATAAAATATGTTGACATGAGGGGGAACATATTTACTAGTTATATCATCTGCAATCGCTTGAATCTCGAGACGCTCTTCGAACCAATCATATACTTTATTGAGATAGGTAAACCAAGGGGACTCCCCCTCATAGAACCGTATATGAGAATTTCATCTCGTACAGCTCAAGCCCAAATACACAAATACTAGCTGCAAGGGAAAGGGATATTGTAATATAAATTTGTAAAACTCCTCTTTATCCCGGATTCCATCGTCTCTCTGAAGATACGAAGGACCAAAAAGCCCGAAGCTCTTCTTTGTGATGATAATGCCAAAAAATCAAGTTGGCTCATTCGTCTTTATGTTGATCGTTGTAGGCCTCTTGAATCTTCTCTTTCCCTATTTTCTTTTTTTTTTGTAATGTAGATTTTTTTGTTGATAGAAATTATCTTGTTGAGACCCTATGGATTTATTGAAACCTCAGATTCATACTAGAACCACGATGATTCAATAAAGCTCCCAAGCTAAGCCCAAAGGTTCTCTGAGTAAGAACCTGTGGATCATCACTTATTCAATGAATAGATGTAATGACTAAAAATCCTTTGGTTGATAATTATGACCCTTAGAAAAATTTTTTGAGTCCGGTCGCGAGGTCTAAATAGTAGGTATGAATCATAGTTCAAATTTTTCTTGATCTATGGATTCCGTGCTCCAGATATTAGAATCAATATCCGACGGGGTAGAACCATCTCTGTCGAGATGACAGACCTATTTCTCTGTACTATCAATAGGATCAATTATAACAAGTCACACACTCATATTCCGGAAATACCGAAACAAAGAAATTCCGCGGTCGAACTACCAAAATGCCCTATAAAAAAAATCCTAAGTAATTCATTTTCTATTGAAAAGCCAGGATTTCATGGTTATTATGGACCTAATTCATTGAAATCCCGTCCAGTAAAACAGAAGAATTATAAATCTCTAAAATAATACATAGGAATACCGCAAATAAAGCCATCGCGACACCCATCAAAGGGGTAGTTCCCCATCCAGGAGCTACTTTACCATATTCCGAATTCAACGGTTTCAATAAAGCTCCTACATTTGTTCGTCTTGGACCAGATCTAGAACTACCCTCAACGGTTTGTGTAGCCATAAATACTCTTGCATTGGTTGAGATCTGTTGACTTTGTATACCATTCCGTTGTAAATAAACGATCTTATCATAGATCCATTGTGGTCTTGAAATTATATAATAATGGAAACAGCAACCCTAGTCGCCATCTTTATATCTGGTTCACTTGTAAGTTTTACCGGGTACGCCTTATATACCGCTTTTGGGCAACCCTCTCAACAACTA
>JAJJMC010002761.1:7500-12362 GCA_023531435.1 Papaver californicum
GGTATTCTACGTCCAGTCTTACGTGAACTAATACGTCCATTCCTACGTGAACCAACTCTTGGTATAGGTTTTGCCATCTTTTATCATCTCATCAATATGAGTCAGAGATATACGGATATATCCATTTCAGGTTAAAACAGATCCTTCATTTTATTTGTACGTTGGGTCCTTTTTCGAAGGATTATCCTTGTCTCTGTTTATGTCTCGGGTTGGAACAAATTACTATAATTCGTCCCCGACGGCGAATCAGTCGACATTTTTCACAAATTTTACGAACAGAGGCCCTTATTTTCATATTTGTCATTCCTTACCTTAATTCCGAATCTACTCCTTGGAAGAAAATAAGTCTCTTGGAATTTTGAACCTCGAGTTGTATCCCCACGAAAATAATGTCGAAAAAAATACACCTAATCGTTCGAATCTTTATTGCGGAGTCTATAAATTATACGTCCCCTTGTTGAATCATAACGACTTACTTCTATTTTGACTTTATCTCCTGGTAGTATCCGTATAAAACTACGTCGGATCCTTCCTGAAACATAACCTAGAATCAGATCTTCATTATCTAAGCGAACCCGGAACATGCCATTGGGAAGTGATTCAGTAATTAAACCTTCATGAATCCATTTTTGTTCTTTCATTTCAGGTAACCCCCTTGAAGTATCAACTAATGGAGGAGGAGTGATATTAGGCAACCAGTCCTTCCTCTTTTTTTTTTTTTTCGCAATATAGGAAGTTACCAATTCAATTCAGATATCAGAAAGATCACCATATATAACACAAAATTTCTCCTCCGATTCCTTCTAGCCGAGCTTCTCGGTCTGTCATTATACCTCGAGAAGTAGAAAGAATAACAATCCCCATTCCTCCTAAAATCCTAGGAATTCGTTGAGAGTTGGAATAGATTCGTAGACCGGGCCGGCTGATACGTTTTAAAATTGTTCTATATGGCCCTTTCCTATTCCTTCTATGTCGAAGGGTTGAAACCAAGAAATTTTTGTTGCTTTCTCGATGTTTTCTCACGTTTTCGATAAAGCCTTCTCGTAGAAGGATTTTCACAATGTTTTCGGTAATATTCGTAGATGCTATTCGAACCGTTCCTTTTTTATCCATGTCAGCATTTCGTATCGAAGTTATTATGTCAGCAATTGTGTCCCTACCCATGATGAACTATAATTATTGGTGCCTCCGAGTTTTAATATAATCAACATGCTCGTTATTTTTTTTATTATAAAGTTAAGGGATATACGTGATACATAATCTACAAAATTAATTTAATTCATTCCCAAGACCCTACTCTATCATATCACGGGCTTGTCTATTAGTCTTTATTCTAGATAGTATTTATAATACCTCAGGAGCTAATGATACTATTTTAGTAAAATTCAACTGTCTCAATTCCCGAGCGATCGCACCAAAAACCCGAGTTCCTTTTGGATTTCCTTCTTGATCAATGACAACTGCGGCATTGTCATCATATCGTATTATCATACCGTTGTCACGTTTAAGTTCTTTACATGTACGTACAATTACAGCTCTGATCACCTCTGATCTTTCTAGAGGCATATTGGGCACTGCTTCTTTGATTACAGCAACAATAACGTCACCAATATGAGCATATCGACGATTACTAGCTCCTATGATTCGAATACACATCAATTTTCGAGCCCCACTGTTGTCCGCTACATTTAAAAGGGTTTGAGGTTGAATCATATCATTATTTTTTATCGTTTCTTTCAATGCAAAGAAAGGGCAAAAGAAAAAAGAAATATTTTTTGTCCAGAAAAAAAGGCCTGCGGTTGTTTGTTTTTTCATCACAAAGACTCCTTTCCTTTGGTTGCACATCCCTATTCTGCAATAAGGAATTGAGTTCGTATAGGCATTTTGGACGCAGCGATTGAAATAGCTTCTCTGGCTACAATTTCTGATACTCCACCCATTTCATAAAGTATTCGACCCGGTTTAACGACAGATACCCAATATTCGGGAGATCCCTTCCCCGAGCCCATACGCGTTTCTGTAGGTCTTAATGTAACAGGTTTGTCTGGAAATATACGTACCCATATTTTTCCACCACGACGCGCATATCGTGTCATTGCTCGTCGCCCTGCTTCTATTTGTCTAGATGTGATCCAGGCCGGTTCAAGTGCCTGAAGAGCATATCTACCGAAACTAATATGATTGCCTCGGTAAGATATTCCCTTCATTCTTCCTCTATGTTGTTTACGGAATTTGGTTCTTTTGGGGTTATAGTTGATGGTTGTTTGTTATTCTCAATTCCATCTCTACTGCAGAACCGGACATGAGAGTTTCTTCTCATCCAGCTCCTCGCGAATGAAATGATTCCATAATATTACGAATATGTATTGAATTTCTAATAGACTGAATCATAGGTTTTTTGAGATCTAATCTGTCACGTAAAAATTTATATATCTTGGGTTTTATATACAACCGGAAATATACCTCTAGAATATAGAATTTTTTTTACGAATCTTTATTTTGACCTTTATTGAATCCAAAAAACTTAGCAATCCAATAAGGCCTTCGCGGGCGAATATTGACTCTTTCAATATCTGTTTAATTCGTAGGGTCAGTCCTTGACCTCTCAGAATAAATGAATAGGTTTCCTGGTTCTTTCCGCCATCCCACCTAATGAATCATTAGGATTCGTTTTCAATGGAATCTTCTGCAGTCATAGGTTCCGTCGTTCCCATCACTTCTTGGTTAATGGCTAGGCCTGAACTCTGCAACGGAGCTCCTAATTCAATTTGTTGTTCCTGAGTCAATCTACTCAGTCTTTATTGACTCGAAGCTCTCTTTTATTTGTATTTCTTTTTCCTATGAACCGGATTCATTTAATGATTAATTATGATTATGGCCGAATCCATATTGATGCTTTATTACACTGCCTTTGTATGAGATTATTCATAGACCATACATATTGGAATCATATATCATTGATATTCTCCTTCTCTCTTTCTCTCCCCCTTCCATTTATCCACATCCTTTTTTTTGTTTCACATCACAATCCACGATCAGATTGGTTTTTCTTTTATGTATATGTAATATAAAAAAGATTTCAGTTGCTACAACGATATGATCAATACATCATATAGTGACTGTTTCTTTGGATCCCGATAATACGAAGCAATGAGCTGGTTATTAGTTACATAGTTCTTAGTTCAGACTTTGGGGCCGTCCTTTCCTTTTTTAATCTAATCTAAACTAAAAAAACCGACGAGTCACACACTAAGCATAGCAATTATACCAAAGGGTCAATCTAATTTTTATTTAACCCTATAGAATTAGAAGATTTGAAATTAATCATTTTAGATTAAAGAGAAAAAAATGAAAGGTTTTTTTTGTCCAGTGCTAGATAGAAAAGTAAAAGAAGAGATCTTTGATTATTTCTCGTCTGCAAATATCCAAATTTTTATGCCTAATACCCCATAAATAGTCCGAACTGTATACGAACAATAATCAATTTTAGCTCGAATGGTTTGTAGGGGAACCCTGCCTTCTCTGATCCATTCGACACGCGCAATTTCTTTTCCGTCGATACGTCCTGCAATTTGTACTTGAATTCCTTTTGTATCTGCTTGCTCAGTTAATTCAATAGCTTTTTTCATTGCCTTTCGAAATGAAACTCTATTTTTTAATTGCCCAGCTATAAATTCGGCAAGAATATTAGGGTCTCCATAGGGTTTTGCAATTCTTGTAATAGCAATGTTGAGTTTTCGGTTCACAGAATTAAAACCTTTTTGTACATTGATCTGTAATTCTTCAATTCCTCTCGGTTTACCCTCTATTAACCATTTTGGAAATCCCATATAGATTATGACCTGGACCAGGTCGATTCTTTTTTGAATCTCTATACGCGCAATTCCCTCTACACCCGAAGATATTCTCATATTTTTTTGTACATAATTCTTGATACAATCCCGTATTTTTTGATCTTCCTGTAGACCCTCAGAATAACTTTTTGGTTGTGCAAACCAAAGGGAATGGTGCTTTTGGGTTGTACCAAGTCTAAAACCAAGTGGATTTATTTTTTGTCCCATACACCCTCGCTTTCTTCATTAGCCCATTTTAGTCTTTCGTGCTCTACCATACATAGATACCTCTCTCTAACATCCGTATATTTATCTATATATACATATCCCGTTTTTCTTAACCATATGAAATAGTCTTGATCTTTAGATATATCTTTCAATACAATAGTTATATGACAGGTGGGTCTTTTGATCGGATAACTACGTCCTCGAGCTCGAGGCTTTAACTTTTTCACAATAGTACCCTCGTTGACTTCGGCTTGACTAATGATTAAATCTGTTTCCTTGAAACCCATATTGTGACTAGCATTTGCTGCTGCTGAATAAACCAATTTAAAAATAGGATAACATGCTCGATAAGGCATGAGTTCTAGTATCATAAGTGTTTCCTCGTAGGAACGCCCACGAATCTGATCGATTACTCTTCGTGCTTTGTGAGCAGACATACATATATGTTGACCTAAAGCGGATACTTCCACATCTGGGTCCCTCTTTATCATAAGGTTAACCTCCCACTAATGAACGACGAGCACCCATATTAACTTTATTATTATTAACATTAACGACGAGATTTATTATCGCTTCTCGCATGTCCCCGGAAATTTAGAGTAGGTGCAAATTCTCCCAATTTGTGACCCACCATACGATCTGTTATATAAATAGGCAGATGGTCTTTTCCATTATGAATAGCAATTGTATGGCCGATCATTGTGGGTATAATGGTAGATGCCCGGGACCAAGTTACTATTATTTCTTTTTCCCCCCTGATGTTGAGCTTTTCAATTTTTGCTAATAAATGATTAGCAACAA
>JAJJMC010002768.1:0-21206 GCA_023531435.1 Papaver californicum
CTAGAGAGAGTTCTAAACCTAATAGAACTCTCTAGAACAGCCCACAAATCCCAATCCTAATCGAAATCAAATTCCGGCCAAATACATGATTTACACACTGATTTCACGGGATCTTTTGATGTTTCTCGATTGTTCTAACTTGTGTGGGTTATCTACTAACATTTGGAACAATCTGGAAGCAAAAGAAACCAAATTTCACGTTGCTTTTGTGTTGCCAGTGAAAACAGACGAGTCCGATGAGTTGACCCGGTGACGGCCCGATCCAGCTCGCTGGACCGCTGGGTTGACCCGATGGGTTGACCCGATCCAGGGGTGCCCCAATCCAAAGTTTGGGTGCTTTGATCCATTTTCCCGGGTGCCTTGAACACTTTTTGAGCCAATTTTTCCACAAATCTTTATTCTTCTAATGTACCTACAAAAGCAATAAAACACGTAATAGACACAAAATCGAATACTAACTCACTAGAAATTAAGGTGCAAATTAGACACTAAAATGTGTCTATCATATAACAGTATAAACCGTGGAGTGAAAAACACAATGTGTTCTTGATCTTCTTCAGCTAGAGCAATCTGATTGTACCCTGAATGCCCATCCATGAAGGATAAAGCCTCATATCCTTCAACAGCGTCCACCGACTAATCAATGCTGGGAAGCGGATAACTATCTTTTGGGCATTCCTTGTTTAAGTTGGTGAAGTCTATGCAAATTCTTACTCCGCCATTCTTCTTGGGTACAATCACCATGTTTGAAATCCAGGTTGGGTATTGCACTTTTCGAATAAACCCTGCATCCATGAGCTTTTTCAACTCATTTTCAACTGACAAATGATATTCATGTGCTACCTTGCGTATGCGTTGTCGAAAAGGTGTAGTTCCTGGATGTATGTGCAACTCATGTCGAACAATACTTGGATCAATGTCTGGCATGTCCTCCATCTTCCATGCGAAATGTTCACATAATTTCTAAGTAGAGTGACCAAATTATGCTCCCTTTCTGTTTCCATCAGCGTTCCAATCTTAATCATTCTGGGGAGTTCCTCTGTTCCTATGTTAACAATTTTGGTTTCTTCAATGGATGTAAAAGTGGATTTGGGAACTCCTAGAAGTGTGGGATCCCCCTTTAACTGCTATGCTGGAAGACTACCTTCATCAATATTTGTCATGCTTTCCTTCATTGAAATACCTTCATTTGTTTCATTTACTGCCTTACTTCCCGCAGCCTTAATCATATATTGGCTTAGGGCTTCTTCTTTAGCCTTCATCTTTCGTTCTTTTTTCTTATTTTGTTGCTGCTGTTGCCGCTCTTCATTCATACGGATTTCTGCAAGAATACAAGATTTTGCTTCATTCTGATCTCCTTTTATCTCCATCTCTCCTTGCGGTGTTGGGAATCGCAAATATTGGTGATATGTTGAAGTTACTCCTTTCAATTGATGGACCCAATGTCTACCAATGATGGCGTTGTATGGAAATGGAGCCTCCACTATACTGAATTAAGTAAGAATACTTATCGGTCCAGCTGCAACATCAAGTAAGATTTCCCCTTTTGGTTTTGAAGCTAATCTGTTAAACCCATAGATTGTGTAGCAAGAAGGCGTAAGTTGATCATCTTTTAATCACATCTTCTAGAAGGTATCATAAAACAGTACATTAAGAAAGATGCCCCCATCCATAAGAATCTTCCTTACATTCCATCCCGATACTGGCAGCGTAAGCACTAGCGGATCATTGTGTATTTCAATCTCCTGGTCAACCTCGTCCGTAGAAAAAGTGAGCGGGGATGCCATCCATTCTTCCCATGTTTCAGCAACCCTTCCCGCAACCTTGAAGACTTCGTGACTGCGAACCCTTTTATGCAGCTTTTTATCAATAGCTGCACTCATGGATGATTGACCCGATTCAAAATAGGAAATCATGTTGATAGTTTGATCATTCTGCGGAACATTCACAATTTTCCCCTTAATGAGTCTTGGTGGAGGATCGGGTAAATAAATAAATTCTTTGAGCTCCCCTGCATCAATCAACTTTTGCACTTGCATCTTTAGGTTCCTACATCGGCTTGTGGAGTAGCCCCGATAGCAATGATATTCACAATACTCCTTCGAATTCTGTGTGTGTAGAGGTTGCTTTTCTTTTGTCCATGGCCACTTAAAATCTTGTATGTTCTTTATTGGATTTAGGATTTCTGAGTAAGAAGTGTTGAGTTTAGTGAAAATTTTCGCCTCAAATTGGCGGATAAATTTTCTTCTATCTTCTGACTTTGCTTGCTTTGATTCAATGTCAGGAGTTTCTTCCGCAACCCTCTTTCCGGAACTGGTTGACGGTTCTACAAAATTTGCCATGTTGGCATTCCCCTTATGCTGAGATATTATTCTAGGATGCTTCCTTTGTATGTCATGCAATCTTGCATATTTTTCAATAATATTTCTGAGATCCCCTTTGTTTTTCGGGTTTTTATGATGAATATCAACAAAAAGTTGGCTTTCTCGGTTGGTTATCCCCCATTTATAACAGTTGATTGCAACTTCTGGAATTACATCCTCTACTGCTTGACAGATCATCTGTCATCGATCTGTATAATCCCGGATTGACTCCTCTGTCCATGATGCAAAGGAATATAATTTTTTCATGCTTTTCTCTGCGGGCTTATTATATAAATATGTCTCTAGGAACTTGCGGGTCAATTGGGTGTAAGAATGCACTGATCCTTCTGGAAGATTGTCATACCATTCTAGAGCTATCCCTTTCAAGCTTGATGGACAATACCGGCACATAACAACATCATCTTGTTCCCACCGGGTCATGATGCGGTTGTAATACTTCAGGTGAGTCGTTGGACCTTCTGTCCCATTGTAGCATTCAAAGATGGGGACAATACATTTATGCGGTATCGGCGCATACGCAAGGTGTGGTGCCAACGGTGTTCTCCTAGCTTCTTTTAACACTTATGTGCCAAACGACTCCGGCGATAAGAGCTCTTGGGAGTCATCAGCCTGTTATCCCCGGCGTACCTACCTCAAAATAGACAAGAAAATAGAGGAAGCGCTCCTATATGATGGTTATTCAAGATAGTCCCTCTTGGCCAAACGACATCAAGATTGCCTTTGGGTTCCGAACTCAATATGGGCAAGGAGCGTTGTTCTTTGCGAGGTCTCGATCATTCTAATCACCCTCCCTCTTTATTTTGTAAAATTTTAATTTCTTCTCTCATTTGCTCCACGTCCTCACAATATTTTCGCAACCTGTTATTTTGTAACTTTGAATCATCAAAATCCAATCTATCTGGTTCATTCCGCTGACGTGCGGGTTCCACAATCATCACTCTCTGATCTTTATTGACTTCTGCTTTTCTTCTTGTGGGTCTGTTGGAGCTTACTTCTTGCCCCTGGATTCTAGTTATAGATGGTTCCGCATCATGCTGGGCTTTTTCTTTGAGCATTTGGTTTTCTTGGTTCAAAAGTGCAATTAATTCCGCACAAGTCTGTTATACCTTGCGCATCTCATCTATTTCTTCCATTAATTGTTGAATGTGGTCAATGCTATTTTGAGAAGTTTCTTCAGATGAATGACTAGTTGTTTGATTTTCAGAATTGTTTACTTGATCATCATGGGTTGTTGCCCTTGTGATTCTCCCATCACTTCCCTTTCTTGTGGAACCTCTATTGCCTGACTCCCCAGATTTCCTGTATTGACATCTTGATCTTGCATGGTTCTATGTGTCACTGTTTCCATTTATGTGATCCCTTTTGAGATGTAGTGATTTCTTCTTTGTTCAGTATTATGTTGTTGTAGGAATTTCTTTACCAACATTCTAAAAGAGTTCAGATAATAAGTTATGTGTTTCAAAAGGTTTTATCATTCATAATCAATATATAATGCAATCTTATTGAAAGAAAATATTAAACTTAGTTTTTTAACATACAAACCGGGTAATTTTCTAATTTACCACAGGTTTTAAAAGTTCATGTGCAAACAAGTTAATATCAAATTCGAAAATTCAATTGAAAACTTATTTCATTGTTTTTTTGCAAGAATCAAAAATTTAGTTAAACGTAAAAATCAAGAACTAGATAAAAATAACATAATTGTTTGGCGAAAATTTATGAACTAAATTTTCAAATCAACGATTTAAAGAATATACAAGGTAATTTAACATATATGTGAAGTATGAAATAATGAAATGATGTATACGAACACAATGACCAAATCTATATATAATCAACTAATTAGTTCAGAATAAAACTTTATGCAAAAAAAATTCAACATGACTCTCAATCATTGTATTTTAAAGAAAAGAATTTTCCAACATAACATGATTCAAGATTTTATAGATGAAAATTTTGACATGTAGAATAAATTCTTCACTACCTCCCTGTTTCTAGCGCCAAATTGTGATTACCAAAAATCTTGTATCTTTGGATCACAACCAATAAAATTTGAAGCATAGTCAAATTCGATATCTTATCATAAAATCCACTCATATTATCATTTAGAAGATGGTAATCAATCAAAACTAGAAATGAATTGACTCAGACATTTAACGTGGTTCGACAATCAAATTGTCTACATCCACGGGTAAAAATATTTGTATCATTTTTATTATTCATCATCATACATTACAAAAGAAAAGTATATTAAAAAATCATAATCATATTAATCAAGGATCAATTGAACTAAATATTTACACAAGTCTCATACCTAAACTCTTACTATGATTTTATGCCTCATGTCCAGTTTTTCTTCAGAATTTCCAGTCCCTTTTCATGTTTATGAGCTTGGTATTTATAGCCAATTTGATGGGTCCCTCCAATTTTTCCTTTCCACCTATTTATTCTTATCCATTCCTTGTGCGAAATACAGTCCTGCAAAACTTATTTGTAATTTCCGCAAGACTTGATCATGCTTCCCGCAAGTGTTAGCATGCGTATTTGTTTCCCGTAGTTTCTCACTGGTTATCCCGCAGCTCTTCTGCGGTCTTGTATTTAAGTTATTGCTTTTGGATTGGATGAATGTTGCGGTCTTATTTGAATCATAGCATGTCTGACACGTAGCTCTTAAAAGTGAATCGCATGCTTTAGTTCTTTTTGTTCCGCAACTTGTAAAGTTGATACGTGTCTCTCATGCATCAACGTTCATCATTACTTCTTTATTATGTCAGGCTTTCCCGTAACCTGGTGTCAGTCAGGCAGCAAGGCTATCTGTTTTGAGCAGTGTGCCTTACTTTCCCGTAACCCACGTGTCGATCATGCATTAACGCTGTCAGGTTCAAATCTTATCAACTTTGCATATGTCAGTTCAATGCTTCAAAAGGTTTTGTTTCAGTGTTTCTCGTCCCATCGTAATTCGTTCCTTATCCAATAGTTTTTGGACATGCGTAGCTTGAATTTTACTCACACAGTTCTAGAGCATGTGCATCAAAATATTTTCCATTGAGTAGTTTTAATTTGATTCTTATGTCCGTTAATATTTAATCTGTATACAACTCTGATATCACAACCTTCCTAGTCTGTTGTATCTCTCGACATGTTTTGGGATAAATATACTACAACGTCATGTTAATTGGCAAAAAAGTAGGTCCTTTTGGCACATCAGAGGACAATCACAATCCCTTTACAAGAGAAACCATCAATCCGACTTCAAGATGTTACTGACGACGGTGACATCATCGACATTTGTTGTGGAATCTCATTCTTGTCTTTACAAGTTGTTCAGGCTGTTTAGTTTAGACATTTTTCAATGGCACTTCCACATTGATGATCAAGTAATATTGTTGCTCATCGTCCGCTCTGGCATCCCATTTTTATATTCAGTTTGGGTACAAAATCATGATCCTGTACAGATGTTTTACAGCTCAAAGGGGAGGAATTTTCTACAGTCTACTGAACCTCCTTAACAAACTGAGCACAGGAGCAAAAACCAATTCAAGCCATCATTTTTTTTTTTGGTAGGGTGCGCCAGGCCTTTGCAGTAGGGCAACGCAAAGGCGACGCCTGAGAACCCCAGTAGTAAGCTACTGTGATGGGAACTCCCCCATGAAAAAAAATTAATTTAATATCGTGTGAGCCGATGGCTCACATATCAGATATTAAACTGTAAGAACAGATACTACACTTGATCTTAGCCAAAAGGCCGAGAAAGGTATGTTTCTTCAAGTCTCACAATTCAGCTTATAAAGGTTACAATATTCACAATAGCCTACAGCTTGTTCTATGTGGGACAAAATCTAAAATATTACTACTAAAACATTGAATTCACAAATATGCAGTCAAAAGTTTTTACAGGTTCTGTTGAGAATCCGGCAGGTGTGGAAGTCATGGTGAACCAAATTATCTTAAGTTGAATGCAGCTAGGGAAAAAAGTTCTTAAAGTGTTCTTTCACACCAAGCATGACTACTGGAAGTTTTGTGTTTGGTTCCGTAACTTGGAGTGATGGTAGACACAAAGGAGTCCCATTGGATTAAATGTGATTTCAGTCTACCAAATCACAGCAAAAAGGAGCAGAGTGGATATCCAAAGGTAAAAATTCGTCACCATTTGAGAATTTGTTCATAGGAATGACAGGTAGCATCATCAGACTTAGGCAGACAATCAGATAGTTGTACAAACAAAAAAAAAATGATTATGCACCAAGCTCAGCGGGTTAACAAAACTATGTTGTTGTGCAAGTACCACCTTCCGTCTAGATTTATAGTTTTTGATTTGGTAGGAATACGTCCAGCACATTACATCAAAATGTAATTGCAAACAGTCCTGACGCATGCCACAACCAAGAAGCAAAGACTTAGTTGAAAGAATTGGGCAAAGCCGCACAAACTCGTATCCCCACAGGAATAAATAATGACGCAGATTCTCCCTCATTGGAGAAATTCAGGCGAGCACCCCATCCTTAGTGTGCAATAGAGGTTGCTAACCTAGGTTATGGATCTTCACGATCATCCTAGACACAAGTAAGGTTTGTGACTATGGACATCTTAAAGAACCAATCAAATGTTACGGCATGCGGCACCAGTGGTCTAGTGATAGAATAGTACCCTGCCACGGTACAGACCCGGGTTCGATTCCCGGCTGGTGCATATTTTTTCTATCATTTTGATATCTCTGCAGAGATGAGTTTACTTTATTTTTTTTATCAAAAACTTATTTTCCAGAATCAAACTCCACAGTAATTTGTGTCCTTTAACCTTTTACTTTTGATGAATGAAGATGATATATTGATGTAGCTGTTCTTACAAGGGGGTAAGCTACAAAGTAGAATCAGAAATCAAAAGCAGAAAGCTTAAAAAAAACTTAAGACTACTACTATACAACCTAATGTGAAAATATAGCTTCCCAATATAAACCTCCCAACTGATTGTTTACTCCACTATTAGGAACTGGCCCAAGAGAGGATCTGAGATTGAATAGCATTAGAGACTTCCGAGTTAGATTTCTGATTGTCTTCGAAGACGCGTTTATTTCATTCCATCCATATGTTCATCGGCTAGCAGCTGGGATGCACAACCAAGAAACTCACTCACTCTTGATGCGCATGAATATGAGACCAAGAGCGCAGGAGATCAATGACTTGAAGTGGTAGAGGAGTGCTGTATTGAGAGGGGATCAGTGCACATTCCAAGAACAGATGTCTTGCGGTTTCATCAGAAGTTCCACACAAAACACAGACTATTAGAGCAGTATACCCCCACCTAGTAAGCTTGTCAGCATTTTTCAGTCTATCAACGCAAGAAAATCCAAATAAAGAAACATCTTTGTTGGAATTTTTGAGTGCCAAACCCTTGTTGCAGACCTCTGACATAGAAATTCTTCTTCACACAGACCTGTAGCATGGTAAAAAATGGCACTGTAAATTTTTTCATTTTTTATTATTTATTAGATACCTCTAGCAAGTATAGCTCAGAAAAAATTGCCACATGAAGAAAACTTCAGACACATCAAAGGTTCTATATTAGCATGCTTCCCATAATGTCAAAAAGGAAACAAAGTAAAGTGGAAAAGCAAAAGAACATACAGTTCAGAAATAGTATCACTTTTTTCTCTTTTAGGAGCAACAAAAGCTTACTACTATCTTATAAACAAAAGGACCATCTAAAGAATCAAAATCGACATATAGCTGGAAAGTGGAATATTACATTTAAAGATATACATCCCACAAACACATGTTTTACAATATGTTGGATCCCAGAGTACAATCAAGTTATGTCCAAATGCAGTTTCCCTTGGGTCTCACATAAAACTGTCACCCTCAAGACAAAAAATGCAGCCTGCCACTTGCATTACACCAACGAAAGGCATCTAATACTGTTGATTGCAAACAAAGCTGTCACCCTCGAGACAACAACATCATTGTTTGTCCTTCATAATTATCGATTTAGAATCATTTCTATTAAGATCTAATTCAGCTCGGATAAGCATGAATATTCCACCAAACAAGATACAGTTGCATGGCCATCTAACTAAAATTTATCTATAAATAGGTAAGGTTGTTGGTTGCACATTCATCATCTTACCATAAATGCTTCAAAAAAATCATCTTACCATAAATGCAAAAACAGGAATGTTAAAGCCACAACAAGAGGCTCCTTCCGCAGGATAGATGATACCGACAGCCAAATTCCAAAGACTAAATCCTGAATCTTGAAGGTTGATCTGTTGGTATCATCTCTCTGCGGAAGAAACCTCAAATGTTCAGTAATCATCCATGGAACGTGGGAAAAGCTATTCTCGACTCATTCAAAGTATCAGGTGAGTGGGAAAGTTTCTCCTATCGTCAACTACTACTTGTTACATTCCTATTATATCAGTGAGTTGTAATTCCAACCAGCAATCAGTGGAAGCAGAAAGCTATATTTTCTGATCTGATCAACACAATACTGTGCCAAATCTGAAGTGCAGGTAGCTCAACAGAGTCGGTATCTACAGCAGGCATCCCCCTCATGACCTGCCCAAAACAAGTAGAATATTTGTACTACTTTAGAAAATTGTTCCAATATAAATGATCAAAAAAATTCAGGTATTTGGTACTTCTACCCACATTCAGTACTTTTTGAATTATAATTCACTCCATATAGCATGACCATAATTTTCTTTCATGCATTGGAGAAATATTCTTTGTGACAAAGCAACAACACTGTAAGCTACAAGTTCAAAATGTAGAGGTTCTATTCGAGTTTTGGCCGCAGTACTTGAAATATGTGGATAGTTGCACCTGTATAATTAACCTCATAACAAGGAACAGACCAACAACTGGCCATATAGGACATATGCAGAAGACCTATATTTCGTCTGTACTTTTGTCTCTGAACCATTAGGCCAGATGAACGGCAGGGTAACCTTCAGGTATAAGTTGAACATTAAGAGATAAACTCGAGAAGGGGTAGAGATATATATGGTTTTTCGTTTTGCAGCATATAGACTTCACAATGGACTCGATGGAAATATCAATAGAAACCTTTCCGTACATGATTATAGCTGCACTCTGCAGACACTCTTAGAACTTTCTAACACATCAAAGAGAAGGAACAAAATCTGAACCTCATGTATCAGCAACTTTAAAATAACTAAAAAAATAGTTTTGGGGGGTCTGTCAGACAACTGCACGACCATCACAGCAGTCCAGAGACAAACTGAGAACGATCATCTACAGCCACAAGGCCTACATCATAGGCCTGTGACCATTAATCACGCTCTGATCGTGCGGTCATGGTTCTCCTTAGAACTCAAGGATACAGAGGTACGAGCCTATAGAACAGATTCCTGTTCAAGTAAGGTCGTGCTCCATTCTGCAGTTTAGCTGCTTAAATACATAGTATTGTCTATTGGAGTTTACCGATATGGGACTAAATGACTGTGAGAGTAAAGGCATATGAAACTTTTTGTGAGATATATGCTGTTCTTAAGAAACAGCACCTTGGCTGTTATGTGGTTATAGGGTTTTAGCATAAACCCTAACAAATGAACCCCAAATCTTAAAACTTAAATCAACGAGAAAAGAAAAATCAATCAAAAATTGAAATCAGTTGAACAGATATGATTTACATACGTGGGTTTCTGATTTCCAAACATCAATTAAACCTTAACTATCTCTAATCTTTCTAAATTCTAAGACAAGATAACACAAAAGAAATTATGATTACAAAAGCTAGGCCCCCCCGTAAACAAATAACTTAATGATAAAGAAGATGAGACCAACCCAGGTTTTACTCTGCAACCACTTTCTTCTGCTTCTGTTTCGTTCCCTGCGAATTTTTCCCCTTCTGTTCACGGCGTTCCCTCTTCCGGCCTTTTGCATTGTTATTTAATGGCATATCACCAATCTCTTGATCAGGAATGTAAATCTTCCGGTACACCTCAAAAGTATTGCTTTAAACATTTTTCGTCTTCTTTTTCGTCATCGCTTTCTGCTCAGTTCTTAGGACCAACTTCATCTAAAGAGGAGTTTGCCCTTATAAATTTGTAAGGTCGGCCAAATAGGTCCTTTTGGCGAAGGGTTTTTAAGTTTTAACACTTCCAGAATTCAGAGTTCATACTAAAAAATCAGAATGAAATTCTCCGAAATCTGACTTTCCGTCATGAAAAGATCTTCATATTCTCTGTTATCTAAGGTAGCTGCTACTCATCCCAGCAGAACCATATCTGGGGTTTGCGTAAGAGATTTTGTATCTGACATCAAATCCACTACATCCAATATACAAAATTAATCACAACTTTCAAATACTCATCATCATCATCATCATCATCATCACAGACCCTGCAACAAAACCCATGGATTAATTCTTCGTAAAACCCATCAATTTCAAAACAACCCATGTAGAAATCTTACTTGAACAAAACCACAGACAGAGAAAAAACAAGGAAAAATCTGAAATTGAAGAAGAATTTGAGTCTGCCGTGTCGACTAAGGAGATTATGGAAGCTTTGGAAGCAATGAAATCTTCGGCAACAATGATGTGCAGCTTGGACTGGCTTACTTGAAAGTGGGTCTTCATTTGGATCAAGAAGGTGAGAATCCAGGAAAAACCTTAGAATTTACTAATAAAGCTTTGGATATTTTTGATAAAAATGATAAAGTGTCTTTTCAGTTGCAATGACTTTACAGTTAATGGGTTTTGCTTGTTATAGCTTGAAAAGGTATAATGATAGTTTGAGGTATTTAAATAGAGATAATAGGATATTGAGGAAGTTAGAATTAGAGGGTACTGTTGATGAAAGTGACATTGGACCTGTAATGCATGCTGTTCAGATGGAATTACCAATGTAAAAACTGCTTTGGGTAGAAGGGAAGAAGCTTTGGTTAATTTAAAGAGATGTTTGGAGTTGAAGCAGTATGTTCTTGAGCCAGATAGTAAGGAAATGGGTGTGGCAAATAGAGAATTGGCTGAAGCTTATGTTGCTGTTCTGAATTTTAAAGGGGGGTTACCATATTCTTAAAGGCGTTAGAAATTCATAATAAACAATTAGGGGATGAGTCCGTTGAAGTAGCCAGGGATCGACGTCTTCTTGGTGTTGTTTATACGGGATTGGAAGAACACGAGAAGGTTTTAGAGCAAAATGAACTCTCCCAAAAGCTTTTGAAGAAATGGAGGCTTGATTCAGAGCTGTTTCGAGCAGAAGTCGATGCTGCTCATATTCAAATTGCATTGGCGAAGTATGTTGAGGCAGTTTCCAGTTTGGGGGTGTTGTGCGACAGACAGAGAAAGATAGCAAGACACGAGCTTTCGTTTTCATATCAATGGCAAATGCTTTGTGTAATCAGGAGAAATATGCAGATTCAAAGAGATGTTTAGAGATATCTTCTGGTATTCTCGACAAGAAAAAATCTGAAGCTCCGGTAGAAGTTGCAGAGGCTTACACAGAGATGGCTATGCTTTATGAGACTATGAACGAGCTTGAAGCTGCTATCTCATTATTGAAGAAATCATTGACTATATTAGAGACCGTCCCTCAAGAACTTCATTCTGAAGGTAGTGTCTCTGCTAGGTTAGGTTGGTTGCTTTTGACCGGTAAGGTGCCTCAAGCAATTCCATACTTGGAAAATGCAGTTGAGAGGCTGAAGGAGAGTTTTGGGAGTAAGCATTCGGGGTTGGGTATATCTACAATAATTTGGGGGCTGCATATCTCGAGCTGGGTAGGCCTCAGTCAGCTGCACAGATGTTTGCATTAGCGAAAGAGATCATGGATGTCTCACTTGGTCCACATCATGCAGATTCAATAGATGCTTGTCAAAACCTTTCAAAAGCTTATGGCACCATGGGGAGCTATACTCTTGCATTGGAGTTCCAGCAGCGAGTAATTGATGCATGGGAAAACCATGGACCTAATGCGCATGATGAAATCGGTGAAGCTCGTCGGCTCCTTGAGCAATTAAAGGAAAAGTCCAAAGGGTCATCCTGTAATGGTAAGGATGAGGTTTCCCCCAGAAAGGCTTTCCCTTTGCCTCGTAGCAGTGATTGCGCCTTACACAGAAGGTGAAAATCTGATATTAAAGGTTACATTTAGTACTATATACATTCTACAACACTTGCAACTCTCTTTCTTTGTTTGGTCGTCCTATTTTAGGAATGTACGCAGTTCTAAAGCATGTACATCAAAATATTTTTCATTTAGTTTTTATTCGATTCTTATGTCCGTTACACAACTCTGACATCACAACCTTCTTAGTCTGCTGTATCTCTTGACATGTTTTGGGATAAAATATACTATAACCTCATTTTAAGTGGCAAAAAAGTAGGTCCTTTTGGCACATCAGAGGACAATCACAATCCCTCTACAAGAGAAACCATCAATCCGACTTCAAGATGTTCCTGACGATGGTGACATCGTCGACATTTGTTGTGGAATCTCATTCTTATCTTTACAAGTTGTTCAGGATGTTTAGTTTAGCCATTTATCAATGGTACTTCCACATTGATGAATAAGTAATATTGTTGATCCTTGCCATTACAAGGGAAAATCATGTTCCGGAGTTGGGCAAATTCGACGCTCATAATTGTTCTGAATGTTCCAACAAGCCAGTTATCTATGAAAACAATGGAGTTCTTTTTATATCTTATTAATCTAGACTAAAACGGAACATCAAGATTTTTTATTCAGATAGCCGGGAAGTTCTTCACAGAGCCCTTAGAACATATAAATGATGTCTATCCAAGTTACTTTCGAAAAGTCTGTTGAGATTTACTTTCGCAAAGCTGCATGGTATGATGCTGTTTTGTTTCTTGTTTGTTGATTTTACACGATAAGTGAATCGTCCACAAACAAAAGCATTGTTATTTTGTACTTCAACGTTTTCTGAACGTTAGCTGGTCTTATCTCTATCGTTTTGTTTCATTTTGTATTTTGCATTTCCTGCTTCTAGCATGACTGTAAACACATTGAGGTATATTGAGGTATTTGTAGGGCACTTTTACAGTAAGAATTTCAACTTCATTACAAGTGATGAAAAACATGTTTTATTGAGGATAAGAAGCCTTTCAAGGCATAAGCAGTTAAGGAGGTACGTAGATCATGTATCGATGAGATATTGGATCCAAGCAAGTAGTTGCTTGTGGCCCCATTACATTGCTGTATAGTATTCGGACGATTCACATTTGCTGCTGCCGTCTGAAATTTTGAAAATTGTATTAAATTTAGAGGAGGTAAACTCCAGGTAATACAAATATGAAAAGAGTATTATTTTGATCCAGAAAACAATATACTGTTAAAATACAGAAAAAAGGCCCCTCTCTCAGTCTCACTGACAGAGTTTTTATAGTATTCTGAAATTTTCTGACGTCCTACGCGTGGTCGATCTTGACCTATCTGCCACTCTTGTACATTAAATTCGTAAACGTGTCCTTTTGATGACATTTCCTTTCGCCAACTTTTCATATATTAGGCAGCCTTATCTTGGTCCGTCCTGTCGATGTTTTATTCTTCTTCTCCCAACTGTTAGTGTTATGTCTTGGTCCCCATACGTTACAACACTCGTCACAATCACTTAATATTCCTCTACTCTTCCGCGTGATCAATGACCATACGATAACCTCCCCTTCCTTTCTTCTTTCTCTTTTCTCTTTCTCTTTCCTCTCTCTTCTTTCTTTTCTTTCCTTTCTCCTCCTTTTTCTCCCCTTTTTCGTTTTTTCTCCTTCCCGTCCGCGTGAACATCCCTTCCTCTTCAAACGGACTCAACCTCTCTCTCTCCTTTCTCCCTCTTTCTTCTCTCGTTCACCTTCTTTCTTCTGTCCGTGTGAAGATCTTTTCTTCTTCATGCGGACTTCACACCTTCTCTCTCCTTTCTTCTTATTTTTTCCCTCTACCGTCCGCATGAATATCCTACCATGTTCACGCGGACTCCACCACCTTCTCTTCCCCATTCTTCTTACTCTCCCATTCTATCTCACTTGTCCGTGTGAACCTCCTCCTATCTTTACGCGGACATTATATGATCTTCCCACTCCTTTTCTTCCATTATTCCTCTCACTTTCTCTATTCTTCTTTCAATCGTTGTCTATCATAGCGACTCATCCTTACACACGCAATCATTCATCATTTTTCATTCTTTGTCGTTCACCTCCTATGCGCCTTATCACATTCTTCAGGGTAAATTTCTATTTAAACCTTTTCTTAATTTTGGGGTATCTACATTAAGTCCCATGGCTGTTCGGTTAGGTGTCAGGCTATTCGGCAGTCATATACCCCAGAATTTCAAGTCCCCTAGTATTGCAGGAGTCCCCGGATATCAGCATTGTGTCATGATCCTGTCTTATTTCCGAGCATCTTTTCACACCGTGTTCCGTTTTTCGTTCCACCCTATAACTTCTTTATAACCCTTTCTCATTTCAACTCCAACAACATAAATTTTTGTTTATCATTCTCTCTCCCATTTCTACTTCATCATTTTCCCTTGTTCCTCGTATTTTCTCCCCCTTCTCATTTGTCACCATGGGTTCCTACGAAGAGGACTACTCCAACGTAAACGACTAAGGCAACGACAACTTCCTCTCCTTTACTTCTCAACAAACTTACGATAATCCCTACAGCGTAATAGGTACTGGAAATGGTGCCAAGTCCTTGGCTTTCCTCCGTGCTCAACATTATAAGAATTATGCCAATGACCATGTCCTTTTAAAAGACACTTTCTTTCAATTTCTTTCTCAGCTAGATGATCATGATCATCTCTTCATTCATGATTCTAGATGGTTACTTGAATGTGAAAATCCTTCACCTCCGTCATTAAACCTGAATATGTGTCCCTATTTTACCATTCATCGAGGTGACCATGTCCTGCCTGACGTATCCTTTGTTGCTACTGGTCGTCCTTGTCCCTTATGGACAACGTGGGTTGAACGCATCTTTTTTAATCCATACATTTGTTATCTTGTTAAAGGTCTTGGTATTTTTACGCCACAGGGGTATCTTTGTATCGGCACATTACCTATTTTTCTTCTCAGCCCATCCGCTTGATCTTGAGGTGGGTACCAGAGATACATACATTTTTAATTTCCTGGGGGGAGGCAACTCCCACTCTAGAGGACGTGGTGGCTTTGTTATGACTTCCTATCCATGGTTTTCATCTTTTTTTTAGAAAACAGTTGGCGATGAAGCACTGAACGACGATGACCTAAAGTAACTGGGTATTCTGAAAATGGCTCGAAGATATTCCACTTCAATCACCTCTAGTGAAAAAGCTTCCTCCACAGGGACCCAGGACCATGGAGCTTCCTCTAACCGACCTCGACACGGTACAGACAGGCGTGATAGCTTCCCAGCTTGGATTCAATTATGGTTAACACTATGTACTAAAGATGGATCTCAGGATCCTACCATCCATGTTGAGCTATGGGTCATTAATGATCGCACCGAGTTCGCTGCCTTTTTAGCTTATTAGCTTGACCACAATTTGCTTGAATATCCTAAAAATGATGCTCTAAAGGACGAGATTTTGAACATTGTTGTCTTGATGTTACGAGGTATGACTTTTCCTCTGGCTCCCATGTTTCTCGGGGGATTATATCATCACCTAGATGTCTTAGTCAGTGACCTTCGATGGGCTAACGATGAAAGTTTCGTCGTGGAGAGTTTTGTTCCCACCGCTTTCTTGCAAGTATGGATATGGGAGCATTTTAGGGGATGCCGCCTTAAGGTGAAGCCGCTAGTTCTTGACGACGGGAAACTTAATGATTGTGGTCGAATTCATCAAGTGCGTACACCAGTTAGTTATCACAGGATGGAGTTATATAGGAAGATTGCCCCAAAACGTGTCTCTATCTTGGGTGACATTATGGATGATGTCTTTGAGAGGTCTTTATGGACCCTAGCTAGTTGTCCTTGAGACTGCAAAAAACTAGTGGATGTAAAAGCTCATGTTACCTTGAAGATAATGCTCAGATCTTTCCTATATTTTAGCCAGACAAGGAGAAAAAAATGAGAGGCTATAAAAAATTCCGTTCTTATTTGTCGTGAGCTGTTTAAAGACTCACGCCTTGATAATCTAGATGAGTTATGTACTGGTATGAATATAGATGACTCAAAGATTATCAGTATTGCTAGGGTTTAAAGGTAGAAGAAGAAGTAAGAAGAAAGAAGCGAGAAGCGGTTCGACTGGTCGTGATTTTGATTTGTGGGTTCAGTTGGGTTTGGTATGTAAGCATGTGAGTGGAGTGTGCGAAGGGTATATTTGTCCAAATTGCAATGGAAGTCCCTAACCTAGGCCATGATCCTTATTGATCAACCATAGACCTCGTCCAGGTAAGTATAATACCCAGTGCAATTTCAAACTCGTCTGTAGGGTTGTTTTCTTTCTGTTCTTTCATGTCTGCCTGATGTGGTACTATTATTATGTTTCATTTATACATGCTTTCATCGGCAGAGGTTGTACTTGTGCCTATAATCTGTTTAGCAGCATTACGCCCAAAAGCAGTATGCCTCTTTGGCCATATCAAGGAGCACAAAATCAGAATCTAGGTGTGAAATGGTTGCTTTTGAATTGGTAACTTCTGAAAAGTAAGTCTATGGAAATTATTTACAGTATAAGTTATGCTGTATAAACATTTATGGCGCTCAATTTTACACTCGCACAATATTTTGCTGTTTGATTATGAGCCTGAAAGGCTGGATTGTCTCTAACATTGTTTTCTAGTAATAATTTAGTCATTTTAGCACCTGAAGTAGTAGTTAATATAACTTATACTATGTGATGGGAAGTGTTTGTTCGATTTTTCGGTGGTAAAATTTTTGTTGCTACCTCCTTGTCTGACAAAAAAAAAGAACTTAAAATGAGATAGGGTGTTCTTCCTTGGCACTGAAAACAAATGTGATCAAGTCAACCGTCAATTCCTGGTCGGGAAAGGTTCCCTGCATATGCATTATGGCACCATGAACTGTCCAGGACCGTGTGCAACCAGTGAGTTTTGTATGTGTGTGTTTTCAATCGGATGAGTTTTGTGTGTAATAGACTCCGGGTGGACACCCATGGACTCTTACAAATGGTCAAATCAGATGGAAAATTAGTGGGCATACTGAATGGCAACGTTCGTAATCTTCTGCCAGTTATTTACAGTGGAAATCAAGATTCATTATTTTTATTTACTCAATGAATTAAAAAAGGAGTTATAGGACAGATTTATACTCCCTCGAGTGAAGGACAACTGACCTTTCCATAACAGACTAGCCTGGACCACACTAATAAGACACGTGTAATAAACGTTGAAGAAAGAGTGTAAGAGAAGATAAGGGATGAAAAGAAACTATGCTACACTCTTATGTCTACTACCCTCCTTCAAACTGAATGGGAGACATAACATTCAGTTTGCCTGAAGAAAAAGAAAACCTTGGACCAGCTAAGGCTTTTGTAAAAATATCAACTACCTGTTGAATAGTTGAGATGTAGGAAACCTTCAATGAGTTCGATTGAACCAACTCTTTAATAAAATGATAATCAATAGCAAGATGTTGCATACGGTTGTGCAATACTGGATTTGAAGCAAGAGATATGGAACTCTTGTTGTCACATAGAAGGTGAGGAGCAACAGGTAGAAAGACATGAAGGTCTTTGAGAATCTGGCATACCCACAACACTTCAGCAGCAGTGGAGGCAAGGCATTTATATTCAGCCTCTGTAGAACTTATAGAGATAGAGGATTGTTTCTTCGCAGACCATGAAATAGGATTATTACCAAGAAATATGCAAAAACCAATAGTATATCTTCGAGTATCTGGATCCACACCCCAATCAACATCAGAGAATCCAGAAATGGCATTCAGACCTTTCGTAAACAAGATACCATACCCCAAGTGTACCTTTAATATATCGAGGGATGCGTTTAGCAGCTGTCAGGTGAACATAAATAGGAGCATGCATAAATTGACATACATGATTGACTGCATAAGTAATCTCTGGTCTAGACCATATAAAATATTGAAGGCCACCCATAATAGACCTATACTCTGTGGGATTATCAAGAAGAACACCATCCTTAGCACTCAACTTTTCATCAGGAGGACAAGGAGTGCTGCAAGGTTTTGACCCAACCATATTACATTTTTGCAGTAAGTCAAAAGAATACTTGATTTGATGTAGAAAAATATCCTTATCAATTCTCTTCACTTCCATACCAAGAAAATAATGGAGCACACCAAGATCCTTGACATGAAAGTAGTTGTTAATGTGTTTGATGATAAAATCACAGTAAATAGATGAGTTACCTGCGATGATAATATCATCGACTTTGATATGCCCCTCCAATTTTCCTTTATTGCATTTTCAAATCCCCACAGGAAATTCCTTGCACATTACAAAAATCAAAAGTCTCTAGGGGCCTGTTTTAGGCCAATAAAGAGACTTGTGAAGTCTACACACATACTCAGGATGAACTTTATCTTGATAACCTGGAGGTTGTAACATATAAACCTCTTCTTGCAAGTTGCCATGTATAAGGCATTGATCACATCTAATTGTTTAATACTCCAATTGAAAGTGACACCTAAAGAAATAACAATTCTTGTTGTTGTATGTTTTACAACAGGACTAAAGGTTTCTTTGAAATCTAGACCAGCTGATGAAAGCCTTTAGCCACAAGTATGGCTTTGTACTTGTCAATAGTACCATTAGGGTTGTACTTGATTTTGAAGACCCATTTACAACCTACAAGATTTTGAGATGGATGAGGTGGAACTAGGGTCCAAGTACCTGCATCATCTAAAGCATTATATTCTTTGTCCAAAGCCTTTTTCCATTTTGGATCCTTGATATATTAAGAGTAACAAGTGGGCACTGGTGAAGAAATACCATAAATAAATACTTTAGGAATAGTGTGTTTAGTTGCAATGAAAGACTTTGGTTTTAAGATTCCATATTTACCTCTGGTAATCATTGAATGAGATGAATCAGTATGAGAATTAGTTATTGTAGAGGAAGAAGTTGATAAAGAATTATCAGAGGTAGTATTAGAATGAGATGGATTAGTAATTGTAGTAGTTGATGTAAAAGTAGAGCTTGTAGGTAAAGTTTATTGCAATCTTGTGATTCTTAAGGATTTTTTATGAAACTGCCATCCTCATGTGATTCTTATAAATATCCAAATTTCATGTAAACTTTATTGCAATCTTGCTTATAGGTCGTACAAGTTTCAAAGAGCTCTGTATTTGTCTATGCTTGATCTTATTTTAGAGCATTTTGAAATCCTCAATTTCAAATGACTGTATAAACGAGTCAATAAACAACAGGGGGTGTAAATTATGCTTATGCTCTATACAAGAGCAGTCGGAATTAAGACCACGATTCACAAATGACCTCCTCTAATTCCTGCATAATCATCCATACAAGAGCCATCAATGTTCAATTTATAGAAGTCATTCATGGGTTAAGTCTAGGGAACAAAACTTCGAAAAAAAGTTGTATTAAAAGATAAAATAGAACTGATAAACACACTGAAACGAAAAAAAAAATATAACCAAATTATAGTCGACTCATGCTAATTTTTTTTCTTCAATTTATGCATCCAAACATTTGCTCATAGTAAAACAATGATTTGAGCAAGTTTTCATGTTTCCGTTAAACAAATCTTAATAAGATTATTGGATTAATACTAATTAAGTTCTCAAATGTCTACTTTAAAAACTGACTTCTTTTGAAATGGTGGTGGCGGCTTAAACTTAGTTGCTGGGAGAGGTTTTACCAAGTAATTCATTTTTTGGTTGCTACGAGTATGTGCCTCAAAGTAAAGAGCTACATGAGCACTTTTTTAGATGCTATATAGATTACTTGAGAAAAAGATATAGCGACCAAACACATATGACCATGGCTAAAAATTAGTTGACACAACTTTAAAGCAACCCAACTATTTGGCAGTTGCAAGTTTTGCAGCTTAAAGCCTTAAAACGACTAAAATATTGGGCTCTTGCTAACATTTAGAGCAACCATTTAATTTTCAGTTGCTACGAGTATGTGCCTCAAAGTAAAGAGCTACGTGAGCACTTTTTTAGATGCTATATAGATTACTTGGAAAAAGGATATAGCGACCAGACACATCTGGCCATGGCTAAAAATTAGTTGACACAGATTTAAAGCAGACAAACTATTTGGAAGTTGCAAGTTTTGTAGCTTAAACTATTCAAACGACTAAAATATTGGGCTCTTGCTAACATTTAGAGCAACCATTTTATTTTGTTGTTGCTACGAGTCTGTGCCTCAAAGTAAATAGCTACATGATCACTTTTTTAGTTGCTGTAAATTACTTGAGCAAAGGATCTAGCGATTAAATATATTTTTTCGTTGTTAAATAATAGTGGGCACAGGTTTATAGCTGCCAAAATTTCTAGCAGTTGCAATTTTAGATGCTTAAACTATTAAAGCGACTAAATTTTCGAGCTCTTGCTAAGATTTCGGTAGCTTAAACCCGTTTTTCTTGTAGTGTATATGCCCCTCCAATTTGCCTTTATTGCATTTTCATGTCCTCACATAAAATTCCTTGCACATTACAAAAATCAAACGACTATAATCCGATTATTTAGTGTCAGGCCAAAACAAAAAGAACATCAAACCAGCTGATTAGCGTAGTGCCATGGCGCAGTGGACCTTAAGCCATGATCCAAAAAGAAAGCGTTTACAAGCTAAATTTGGGCTGTCATTCTGAAAACGTAGCACCACTAGATTGTGCTTTCTTTGAAGGTGGAGGCCAAGTTATTGCTGCTGGTCCCTCTAAATGGAAACGACCAGATTTATCTTCGATCAG
>JAJJMC010002768.1:50080-64896 GCA_023531435.1 Papaver californicum
TGAAAACGTAGCACCACTAGATTGTGCTTTCTTTGAAGGTGGAGGCCAAGTTATTGCTGCTGGTCCCTCTAAATGGAAACGACTAGATTTATCTTCGATCAGGAAAGCAATCGACTACTTCCGCAACAACAATTGTAAATATTTGGGCTTATAATATTGGCAGGGGCCGCGCGGACGCGTACCCCCTCAGAAACAAATTATGAAGTAGACTCTCCCCTCTTGGAGGAGATCTTAGGCGAGCACCCTTCCAAAGTGCAATGGAAGTCGCTAACCTAGGCCATGATCCTTCATGATCAACCATAGACCCCGTCCAGGTAAGTATGAGTTCTAGTTGCATTTTAAGCTCTTCTTATAGGCTTGTTTTCTTTTTATTTTTTCCTGTCCGCCTCATGTGGTACTATTATTATCTCTCACTTATACTTACTTACATGGGTAGAGGTTGTGCCTATCCAGGTAAAACATCACAACCGCTGTAGGTATTTGCGAGAAATTATGCTAGGCAATATAGAAAGCAACATGACCATGTATGAGGAAATGTGGGGTGTCGATCTGTTAAAAGAATTGAAAGACAACATAGATAACAACGAGTGGATGAAAATGCCTGAGAGTGGTTTCATTATTGCCGAGGCTTTCACCACAACAGTTGTATATTTGAGTGAAGAACAAAGCATATACACTACAAGAAAAACGGGTTTAAGCGTCTAAAATCTTAGCAAGAGCTCGGAAATTTAGTCGCTTAAATAGTTTAAGCGTCTAAAATTGCAACTGCCAAATTTTTTGGCGGCAATAAACATGTGTCCACTATTATTTAGCAACGAAAAAATACACTTAATCGCTAGATCCTTTGTTCAAGTAATTTATAACAACTAAAATAATGATCATGTAGCTATTCACTTTGAGGCACCGACTCGTAGCAACAACAAAATAAATTGGTTGCTCAAACCTCTCTCAGCAACTAAGTTTGAGCCACAACCAAATATGTTTAATT
The DNA here is from genome assembly GCA_023531435.1 of Papaver californicum. Lineage (NCBI taxonomy): Eukaryota > Viridiplantae > Streptophyta > Magnoliopsida > Ranunculales > Papaveraceae > Papaver > Papaver californicum. Next base: position 51,069 of record JAJJMC010002768.1, read on the forward strand.
GCTAGATCTGTTTTTCAAGTAATTTATAGCAGCTAAAAGTTGATCTTCACTTTGAGGCACCGACTCGTAGCAACATCAAAATAAATTGATTGCTCAAACCTCTCTCAGCAACTAAGTTTGAGCCACGACCAAATATGTTTAATTGCTAGATCCATTTTTCAAGTAACTTATAGCATCTAAAAAAGTGATCATGTAGCTATTCACTTTGAGGCACAGACTCGTAGCAACAGAAAATGAATTTGTTGCTTAAACCTCTCTCAGCAACTAAGTTTAAGCCACCACCACATGTTAAAAAATGAATTACTTGGTAAAATCTCTCCCAGCAACCAAGTTTAAGCCGCTACGATCATTTCAAAAGAAATCAGTTTTTTAAAGTACATTTGAGAACTTAATTAATATTTATCTAACAATCTTATTAGGATTTGTTTAATAGAAACATGAAAACTTGTTCAAATCATTGTTTTCATTCACTATGAGCAATGTTTGGATGCACAAATTGAAGGAAAAAAAAAACATGAGTCGACTAAATTGACTATAGTTTGGTTATAACTTTTTTTTTCTTTCGTTGTGTTTATTGATTCTATTTTATCTGTTCTATGTTATCTTTTAATACAACTTTTTTTCGAAGTTTTATTCCCTGGACGTAACCCATGAATGACTTCTATAAATTGAACACTGACAGCTCTTGTATGGAGCAAAACCAACAAAATTAGAGGAGGTTATTCGTGAATCGTGGTCTTAATTCTGACTACTCTTGTATGAAGCATATGCATAAATTGTGCCCCCCTGTTGTCCATTGACTCGTTTATGCAGTCACTTGAAATTGAGGAATTCAAAATGTTCAAAAATAGGATCAAGCATAGACAAATGCAGAGCTCTTTGATCGATTTTTTTTACAAGGTCGTTTTCGCTTCGGCTTCGTCATTCATTATCTATGTTTCTCTGATCGAGTTTAAAGTTGAAACAATACGAGGTAATAGCGAAAAAAACTTCAGTTGACCAAGATAAATAAAAATGCTATCAACCAGGTCATGTCCTTTGTTTGTTTGTTTAAACTTTGTTTAAACCAAATAAAAAGGGTCACCATTCTAAGACAAAATTCATTAAAACTTATGCACACAAGAAAATACCCAAAGAAACAGAATCAATATACAAACCCATCACTAAACAACAATACCATTAGAAATCTCTGTTAAAAGTTTAAAGAAGGAGATAACTCAATAAGCATTAGTAGTAGTGGTACTAGAAATTAATAGCTAGAAAGTTCCTAAATCTCTACTTAACAAAGAAACCACTAAGATTTAGCCATTTCTTGAAATCAATTGACAAATTAACAGAGATTTCAAACATTCGACATCTAGTGTTATTGGTTAAGTCCATATACCCATAGCCAAAAAAAGACATAGTCCAAAACGAGCCCACGAAGAGAATTAATGAACCAAATAAAACTGTCAGTTTCAACCGCACTTAACTCACGGTCACTCTTTGTGGCAATTTATCAAGCACGTAGTGTATATTTCTGATAGCAAATCCAACATGACTTGTTTGTTATTCCCATCAAATTCTCAACTCCTTCCCTGCATAATTCATAGCAATACAATTATCCATTCACAAACATTACAAACCCATTTCCATATCATTCAAACAATCATCATTGATTCCGGCCACCATCAACATCACCTCTTTTCCTTGCTCTTCTCGGTATATTCATGCACAAAATCGAACCACTTCAACAATTGGAAACAACACAAGTTCTTGCCGTCCAAATTCAGGTCCCAACAACCCATCCTTCTCTCTTTTGCGCGTCTCAAACAAACCCATTAGACTCCATCCTGACTTCTCTTCTGTTTTCCGTCCAAGTTCAAATCTTCTCTGAATTTCGGTCTTCTCACTTCAATAGTAACATCAACATAAACCCATCTATCAATTTACGAGATTCACCTCAATGATTTATCTCTCTGCCATTTCTTCTCCCTGTTACAGGAAACAGTACCACCAAATCTCTTCTTCTCATCTTCGTTGTTAACTCAACAAAGATTCGAAACCCCCTTTTACCATCTTTCCCTTCCACCTCTTCTTACTTCAACCAAACCCATCAACTCTGCCATGATCTTCTTAATATCAACCATCCAACCCACGACAACATTTCTTTAATCTTCTCCTTAAACTCGACTGCCATCTTCTACAGAAAACAAATCACAACTGAATCTTCACCTCACATCAACCCAACTCTTCATGTAATCTCGGATCAACCAAAACCATCCACTCTCACCTGAGTTCTCTACTATTTCTTTACTTCGTATCTCAACCAACAAAACCCATTTGTTCTTCGTAGTGCTAGAGAGATAAATTGGGAGGGGAAGTAGAAAGAAGGGGGGAATCAGGGGGGAACAGAGCGGGAAGGGGGGAAGTGAAAGAATTTCTGTAATCTGTGAGAGAAAATGTGTTTCTTTTGGTCAAAATTTGAGGGTGAAAGATAGACCGTGTGATCAAAATCCATCAATGCTTGGTATCTAGTTCTATCTAGCCATACGGATTGTGATCCGTGTGATTCATTGGAAGAAAATCGTATCCGTCCATTTTAGTATGATTATACTTGGTTATAATACCCTTTTTTGATTATTTTTTGATTATTTTTGTCTAAATATTATAAATATTTTAATTAGTAAAATATTTATATATTTTAATATCGAGGAATATGTATTTATGGAAGAAAAAAAAATCAATAACCAGAGAAAAAATCCAAAGAATAATGATTTTAGATATTTTAATAGACCTTCGATTATACATAAATTTTGATTTTGAATATATAAAATAAATCAGAAAAAATAAGAAATTAATTTGATAATTATCATTGACTTTCCACTAGACAAAGTTTTGAAGTCTAATGATAGTAGATTATAGATTCCGTTGGAGATTCTTAATTTGGATAAGAGGCCAGTAAGGATAAGATGACGAACAACGGTAGGTAGGGGATTCTGGGGAAGATTTTGATTTAGACGAAGAGGTCATTAAGGATAATATGATGAACATCCGTAATTTTATTGAAGATTCCAACTTAGTGGAAGAGGTCATTAATCTAAATATGACAGGAAGTGGTATTTTAAAAGTTTCAGCAAGGATTTCGACTTATTTTAAAGGTCGTTTATGATAATATAACGAACATCCGTAAGTTTGGAGTTCCAATGAAGATATTGACTTCCGGTACATTTTGGTCAATTAGATATAAAATAAAGCATATTTGAAGGTTCATTAATAGATTTAGAGTTTCGATATAGATATTTCAACTAATCGTAAATGGATTACATTGTCATAACTTAACCCCTAAACTTAGTTCACAAAATTGTTGAAGATGGTTAAAACCCCTTGTTCGATTTGCATAAATTTTTTTAAAATTATTAGATTTATCAACATTTGGATGTCTATTGGTAGGGTTTAGGATCATGTGAAAAGGCAAGAACCCCTTGTTCGATGATGTTTATGAGTTCAATCTATTTTGAATTCAGTCGATTTTGTTTTATTGCACTATAAATCACTCAATGTTTCATAAATGTCTATTGAGTGATTTCTAGTGAGATTGATGAAAAATGAATGAACTCAAGTGACATTGATGAAACATTGAGTAATTTCTAGTGAAATATAACAAAAATGAATGAATTCAAAATGAAAATTGGATGAACTCAAGTGAGATTGATGAAACATTTAATGATTTTTATTGAAATAGAACAAAAATTACTGAATTCAAAATAAATCGAAGATTAATCGGTGAGTTCGAACTATATAATGATTGACCTCGTCCGATTCCATGTACTGTTCATCAGTCTCGCTCAGTATTGCTTAATCTTATTTAGTATCCTTCAATCTAACTTGATTTTAGTTGAATGCACTAAATTTCGTTTAATGTGTTCACTTGTGTCACTCAATTTCACTTAAAATTAGTCAGTCTCGTTCAATTTTGCTCTTTATTTTCAATATTACTCAATTTCACTCAAATTATTTCGACCAATTAAATTGGATAAAAATTGATAGATAACTAATGAAATTGAATAAAATCAATAGACATTCGGTTAGAACAATAGATAACTGAAAAAAGCAACGATGAAATCGAGTGAAATTGATGAAATTGATTGAGTTTGATTGAGATTGAATAAAAATTTAATAAATCTGAGTGAAATATAACAAAAATGAATGAATTCAAAATGAAAATTGGATGAACTGAAGTGAGATTTCACTCGATTTAGTAACACTATGGCTAAACTGGCCTTTGGATAAAAAAACATGGTATAATTCTCCTTTTATCCCAATACATATAATTGAGCAAATTCAGAGAATTGAGAACACAAAGAACAATATAAAAAAGATCTAACCGGTTCTCATCCAAGTTACTTCCACCCAACCACTCATTACCAGCGTGTCGACTCACCGAGTTAGTAATGGAAACAAGTATAGAGCTAATGAAGTATCCCATTAAAGTAGAACACCAATCCAAAGTTGTACACATACTTCTCATACTTTCAGGTGCTTCAGAATAAAAGAACTCCATCATTCCTCCTAGTGTACACATATCTGACACACCAAACAGTAAAAACTGAAATCCTAACAAGAAAAATGAATAAGTTTGATTGAGAAGGAATAAAATTCAATAAATCTAAGTGAAATCGAGTGAAATTGATGAAAATTGATATAATTTGAGTAAGATCGAACAAAATTGAGTGTATTCAAGTCGGTTTGATAAAAAATTGAGTGAATTTTAGTGAGATTGATGATATCATAGTTTGATATCGTTAGATTTGTTAGATCGATAAAAAAATGAATAAGTTTGATTGGAATTGAATAAAATTCAATAAATCTAAGTGAAATCGAGTGAAATTGATGAAAATTGATATATTTTGAGTAAGATCTATCAAAATAGAGTGTATTCAAGTCGGTTCGATAAAAAATTGAGTGAATTTTAGTGAGATTGAAGAAATCATAGTTAATTTTGATTGATCGGAATAGTCGAGTAATATGAATATTACTATCGTAACGTCGGAAATGGATATTTCTATCGTAACGTAACAAATTTTGGAAATTAGAATTCATTATTTTATTTTATTTTTTGTAATTAGGGTTATTAGTTTGTCATTTGTTTATAAGTTGTGATTTGATGAATTGGGTTGAACCCCAACAAATTTTCAATTAAAAGGAATTGAGATGTAGCTTAATTTCTTGTATAAAGTTAAGCTTTACCTAATAACAAAAAATATATGATCATGCCAATTGAAAGGATTTGGGACGCACAGCTTTATGTCTCGTAGTTTAGAGTTAATGTTGAGACTCTTAAGTTTTTGCATACATGAGACATCCCATTTTGCGTGTCTGATAAGTTTAACGAGTTAGGGGAAGAGGTTACTAATTGTAATAAGGTGTACAAGACGAACATGACAGGTTGATGGTTCGGGGTTTAGGGTTTGAGGTTCAGGGTTCGGGGTTCAGGGTTCATGTACACCTTATTATCCTTAGTAACCTCTTCCCCAACTCGTTAAACTTATCGGACACGTAAAATTGGGTCCTTTTAATTGAACATCTGTTGGGGTTCAACCCTATTCATCAAATCATAACTTATAAACAAATGAAAAATTAAGAACCCTAATTACAAAAAAAAAAAAAATATTTTTGATGAATCATAATTTCCAAAATTCGTTAGGTTACTATAGAAATATCCTTTTCGACATTCGAAATCCGTTATCCATCTTTCAAATTTCCGTTTCAGTAAGATGGTAACTAACACAAAATAGTAACTACCATAAAATGGTAACTAACACAAAATGATAACTAACACACAATCCGTATGACCATCCAACAACGAATCTGGATCATCAAAATATTTCCATGATCCGTATGAGGCACCATCACCACCGTTAATTTTTTTTATCAAAACCCTAAACAAAATTTTCTCTTTCATTTTTGACATTTGCTTTTCTCTCACTCCCAATTTGAGCCGCCTTAGGAGAAAACTAGGGTTCCATTTTTGACATTTGCTTTTCGACTGCAGTATCACCACTATCACCGCCGAGTCAAGGATCACTCTTTTCATCGTCTCTGTTCTCCAATCTGCACATCTCTGTATGTATGTAAAATCTTGTTTTTGTTTTTCATTTGTTTAAGATTTCGGTATTATGAACAAAACCTCAATCGCCTTGTTTATGTTTTTTATTAATTAATAACTAATCAGGCTTTTTGATGAGTAGAAAATGGGGCTGAAGTTTACCTCTATGGCTAAAAACATATGTGCCATTGAGATGAATACAGCTACCCTAAAATAAATTAATAATCTCTTCACTAAAACCTTTTGCTGAAAGTTCTATTTCGCTTAAGAACAGAAAAAAGATCGTACATCTTTGATTTTTTTTTGTTCAATTTCTGTAACTTTGATTATTATTAAGATTTCAAAATTAGAAAAGAAAATTGAGACAGTGATGATTTCTTTGGTCTCGTTCGTCGTAATGTATGGAATTAATATGTAGTTGTCGATCATTCTGATAAAATTCTGAGTCTCTCACTATCAATTTACTGATTAGAAACTTTTGATTCTATTTCGCCTAAAAAACCCCTAACTTTTATGAAGTTAATCCATTGGTTCTCAATAACCCTGGGGTTTTTACCTGTGTTATGTTTGTTTTTCTTTTTGTGCTTTCGATTTTGTGTTTGTTTGTTTATGTTTTTTTGTTCAGATCTTCTTTGCAAGGAGTAATAAAACTTTGTGAAAGAGATGTGGCTGTTCTCTTGGAAGTTAATAGGGTGATTCTATTCATCAGGATTTGAAGGCAGCCATAGTAATTTTGTTTGAATTGGTTTTATGTTCTGATTGGTATGATTGTTTATTGGCATATGTGTTCTTGTTGACTGTCACTTGCTTGGAACTACTATATAGTTGAACGATATGGGTATTTTGTTTGAATTGTTGTAGTTAGTAGTGGGTTGGGATTATGGATGAAAAATGATTGAGTGTTGTGTTCTTACTTGTTTGATATTAATCCGGTAGTTTTTTTTTCTTTTTTTTTTTTCTGATGCTTGTGTTCGTTATGCTTATTTTAGGTACATAAAGGTATTGAGTTAGGCATCAGGCATTAGGATTAGGATTAGGTTGCATGTTGTATGCATCTATGGTTTTTCCTTTGCATTTCCGACTTGTTGTTTGAGTATCTAATAAGTATCATTTGGTGGTTGTTTTTTGCAGGTTGAGAGATCAATGAGGAAAGCAGTGATATTCTTACAATGGATCGATGGCCTGGTATGCATGTGGGTTAAACATATTACTGCATCTTTATCCAAAAAAAAATTGTCTGCTCCTTACATCATCATGAATAGGATTAGGATGCATGATTTGTGTTTCTTTTTTTTTGCCAATTGACTATTGAAACAGGGAAATGCAGGAGAGAACTTCTGTTTTCTGTTCGTGAACATGATCTTAACACATATTGGAACACATAGCTCTCATTTTCAGATACCACCTTGTCTGGTGCTATAGCTTCTTGCTCAGTATTTGCAAAATCTTTGTAAGTCTTCTTTACTTCATATTAACCCATTACCTTTTGTTTTAATAGTATTTTGAGATTGTGTAGTTATACTTGTGCTCTTTGATGCCTGGGTACACTTTGATGCATGGGTATACATTATGTTCCTTGATTTCTGGATATATAGTTTGTCATTTACATTTGATGTAGTACTATACTTTACTTTTGTATTTAAAGTTTATTATTGCTGCAGGTACACTATTCTGCTCAACTCAAAGCTTCAAGGGAGAGAGCTTAATGTCAGAGTATTTGAATGAGGCTTTGAAGAAGATTGGTTGTCAACCTTTTTGTTCTTTTGGGAAGTGAAACTAGACATTAAGATGATACAAGTACTATTAATTTTGTATGTATTTTGGTTCTTGTCGGAATGTGTACGAAACAATATTGTTAAAAGGTTATGCTTTTTGGTGGGATACTCAAATGAAATATATTTTTAATTATCTAATCTTAATTAGATGTTTTCATATTAATTATATAATCTTAGTTATAACTTTTTTTAATTATAATTAGATTTTCGGATTATTTAAATCAAATGAGCAAAAAAAAATGAGTAGCTTAAATACTCAAGCAACCAACTTTAAGCCAATTAAAATTTGAATTCTAAAATAATTTGGAAGCTTAAAAATTTAAACGATCAACTTGAGTAAAAACTTTGAAACCTTAAAATTTTAAGCAACCAACTTCAGGACAATCAAAACCAAAAATCGCTTGTAGCAAGCAAAATCATTTGATCGCTTAAAATTTTAACCAAGTAACATCAGGTTAAGTTGTTTCATGTATCTTCCAACTAGATAGTTTAATAGCTCCTAAGTCACAAGTTGCTTCTAGAGAGTAAAAAATTTTGTACCTCAAAAGCTTGAGCAACCAACTTCAGGCCAATCAAAATCAGAAATCACTTTTAGCGAGCAAAATTATTTGATCGCTTAAAACCTTAACCAAGCAATTTCAGGAAGAGTTGCTCCATGTAACTATCAACTAAGTAGTTTACTTGCTTTTTAATTGATTGGTATATCTGAAGCGATTGATATTTTACTTGCTATATGGTCTAGATGTTAAGCGATCACAATTTTACTTGCTCCATGTTAGTTGGTCTAAATGTTAAGCAATGAGAAAAGTACTCGCTTTAGGTAAGTTGGTTTATTACTAGAGCGATTGGATGGTCGCTCAAGGCTTTGAGATACATGGCTTTGGGAAACCAACGGAGCGAGTGCCACCTTTAGTCGCTATAAAGGTTATAGCGACTTAAAAGGGGCTTTAAGCGACTTAAAACGAGTAGTTGCTTAAACCCATTTTTTTTGTAGTGATAACTTTTGTTCCTACAACCAAGGTTTTACAACAGGACTAAAGGGTTTCTTTTGGAATGTAGACATTCCAGCTGATGAAAGCCTTTAACCACAAGTCTGGATTTGTACTTGTCAATAGTACCATCGGGATTGTACTTGATCTTGAAAACCCATTTACAACCTACAAGATTTTGATATGAATGAGGTGGAACTAGGGTCCAAGTACCTGCATCATCTAAAGCATTATATTCTTTCCAAAGCCTTTTTCCATTTTGGATCCTTGATAGCTTAAGAGTAACAAGTGGGCACTGGTGGAGAAATAACAGAAAGAAATACTTTAGCAATAGTGTGTTTAGTTGCAATGAAAAACTTTGGTTTAAAGATTCCATATTTACCTCTATGACGACATTCAACAGCAGAATGACCATACTTAGTGCAGATTTGACAATTATGTCTCTCATTAGACATTCTTGGAAAGAAATAAGGAGATCCACGAAATAAAGAACTGCCACCACCATTTTGAGATCTACCAACACCTCTACCGTGAAAGAAACCTCTACCTCGGCCATAAAAATTATTGGTGTTTCTATAATTGTTGTTGTTGGGATTAGTATTTTGATTGTTGGTAGAATTAGATGTAACAAAACTAGCTACAAAAGCTTTAGAACTAGTTTCAGGGATAGAACTCTGTTTGGATTCAAAGATGGTAATTTCTTCACTAAGTAATAGATTGTGGAGATTTATAAAGGAAACATGCGGATCTCGAATCCGAATAGAAGTACAGGAAGAAGAATATGCAGAAGGCAAACCACGGAGAACATTGACAAGCAGTTCACTATCACAAAGATCCACAAGCAACAAGCGAATCACAAATCTTGCTAATTTCAGAGATATATGTAGTAATAAAAGAATTACCAAGTTTGATGTTATGTAATTTGGTCCTCAATTGAACAACATGAGTAGAGGATGAAGATCGAAAACGTTCTTGTAGTGTATCCCATAGTTCTTTAGAAGTAGTAGAACCAGCAACATAAGAAATCACTGATGGTGAAATTGAGTTGTTGAGAAGGAGAAGAATCGTAGTATCATCATCCTGCCAAGAAGTGTAGAGAGGATTTATAGTTTGAGTAGTACTTGTTGCCATAGACACATATTTATCAGGACAAGGAATTTCACCAGTAATATAACCAAGAACATGAAATTTGTTCAAAACATGAGTAATAAGAGTTTTCCAAGTAAGGAAATTGTCTTCTTGAAGTTTAACTGGAACAATGTTAGATAGAGTATGATAGAGGAATCAAATAAATTAAAGAAGAATCTTGAGTAGCAGGCATGATTGAAGAAGTTTTCAAAGATCGTTAATGGCGGAAGATTGAGGATCGACAAAGGTTCAAAACCTTAAAGAAAATCCGATACCATAGTGGAAATCAAGATTCATTATTGTAATTCACTTAATGAATTACATAAGGAGATAAATGACATATTTATACTCTCTCGAGTGAAGGACAACTAATACAACTAACCTATCCACAACAGACTAGCCTGGACCACACTAGCAAGACACGTGTAATAAACGTTGAAGATAGAGTGTAAGTGTAATGACCCGACCTTCCACCGATACTGTCCCCACTTAACCACTGCGGTCATCCTTGCCAACTCTGAGCCAGTTGTGCTGAAAATTCCTCGTTGTTAGGAAAGGACAAACCATTACCTATATTCAATTCGGCGACCTTACCTGTCGCATTGGGGTATTACAATACCACCACCTTAAATTAGAGTCGTCTTCGGCTCCGGAATATATTCAAGCCCAGATCTCCGACGTTCCCTACCACCTATGAGACTAATACCTGGAACACCCCGTCCAGCGTACTCTCTCACCATTGGCAGGTGACCCATCGTCGGCTCTGATACCACTTTGTAATGACCCGACCTTCCACCGATATTGTCCCCACTTAGCCACTGCGGTCATCCGGCAGTGTGGGGTTTTCTACGGGCACCGCTGCGGTCATCCATCAGCAGCTTCCCGGGAGGTCACCTATCCTTGGATTACTCCCGCCCGAGTACGCTTAACTGTATAGCTTTTTGTCAACTGTGAGCCAGTTGTGCTGAAAAGGTCTCGGTATTAGGAAAAGACAACCATTACCTATATTCCATTCGACGAACCCTACCTGCCGAATTGGGGTATTGCAGTAAGAGAAGATTAAGAATGAAAAGAAACTATGCTACACTCTTATGTCTACTAATTTAGACTGTAGTTTTCCGTTGTTAATTAGTACTACCCCATCGATTAACAGGTAATATTAACGATCTTTAAGGCAATACGAGGGAAAATGGTATTTGAGAGTCGCATAAATTTGCATGAACTATGTTATACGTCTAACAATCCAGTTTTCTGTAAGACAGTGAAGTTTTCTATGTCTTCGACTATAACAGAACATTAGGATTTTTTAAATCAGATGGCTGGGAAGTTCTCACCGAGCCCTTAATACAGTTTCACAGTATCTGTTTGGAAATAAAAGAAGGACGACACGTGTAAAACGATTAACGAAGGAGACAATGAAATTAAGAAGAATGAGAAGTACACAATCAAAACCATATCGAAGGATCGAAAAAGGACAGATGTGAAAGACTGAGTAAATCTCTGCATGATCGACACGTAAGACCGGGAAAGTAACATCACACTGATCGAAACAGATAACATTAAATGCTTATTGAATGGGAAAGTAGGAGTAATAATGAATGTGGAGTGGTAAAGTAAGAATAATAATAAACGAGGAACGGGGAAGTAGGAGTTATGATGAATGTGGAGCGGGAAAGTAAGACGATAATTACTTTTATCATACGTCTGAAACATATGATCGGGACAAAGCTGATTCTCAAGGAATAAAGAATACGTGTTAACCATGCAAGGTAACGGACCAAAAAGCAGAAGGCATGACCTGTCAATCGTATAATCATCCCGATCCAAAGATAATAAGGAGAACGAATGAGGGTATCGGGACAAGAGGGACCCACTAGATAATCTATAAATAGTAGAGAGCATTCAACAGAGAAGGGGTCGGAAAATTGAAGTGAAGAAAGGATGAAGAAGATTTATTAGAGTAGAAGGAAAAAGATCATTAGGTATGTAAACATTGTGTAAGATTAGAATGGATAGATTCCACTATCATGATTCATTTTCTTGATGTAAAAGATTATGGATTTGTGACTGTAATTTGATCAGATTTATGATCTATAAATGAATGGATTATTAAAATGTTTCTCAAAATATTGGTTTAAAATAGAATTCTATGTAACAAACTGTAAGTTAAAATCTTTATGTTTACTGTTTTTTCATCAAATCATTGGTTGTTAATGTCAATGGGAATTTTGGCATAAACAATTTGGCGCTAGAAACAGGGACTGGGTTAAAGGATTTATCCTACCTGTTCATGAAAAATGGATTTGTCTGTTATTTATGTATTTCAAAGAAAAAGAAATTTAGTAAAAAGAATTTGGTATGTAACATTCTGGCTTAATTTAACTTTTTCCAGCAAGTGATTTTTTCTGCATAATAACCTTTACGTGATATGAAAAATGGAAATGATATCCCATTGAAAAGAAAAACTTCTAAGTTCAAATGAATTTGTTTATATGTTTGATTTTCTATTCTTTTGCGATTGGAAAGATTCATCGTAAAAAATACAAATTATTCAACTAAAAGTATAGACATATTTTTAGAAAACCATAAAATTAGTTTCTGTCACTTTCTTTATTAAATAATCTGTTGAGAGATTATTTGGCTAACTTTAAGAAGTTCATTAGAATTCAAGAGGAGAAAGCAAATAATCAACAAATCCAGAAGAAACATGTCTCAAGAAGCAGGCTCTGGGAACCAAGACAGTGACGATAGACAAAGTTGCAGACAAAGGGAAGTTGAGAGCGAGCCAGAACAACAACATAGCGATGTAGGAAATCATTCACCTATCCATGAATTAACACCAAATGCCATATCTCAAAATCATCCGTCACATCATGAGAATTCAAGAAATGATGTAAATTATCCTCAAAATCTGATGAGAGAAATGAATGAAATAAGAAGATAACAGAGGGCCAGTCATGATAAAATTGAATTAGTAACCAGAGAAAATCAAGCTTTAAAAAATACAATTCAACGTGAGCAAAGACAGGCTGTAACCGGATCACAAAGTCAAGAAATAATTTCTGGAAGGCGTGCACCCAGAAATGAAAGAGAAAATCAGGATCAGAGGATGGTGTTAGTAGGATCATCATCACGAGCCAGGAGACAAAGAGAAAATCAAGAAATTCAACGTGCATAATGGCAAAAATGTATGGAAACGATGGAGCAAATGAAAAGAAAGATAAAAGGATTAAACAATAAAGAAGGGGGAAGAATAGAAGAGGTGTTGAAAGAGGCCAGGCGCACACCGCTGGCTCATCGGTTGACATGTGTTCCATTGCCAAGAGAATACAGTATCCCTGTATTTGAATGTTATGATGGTACGGAGAACCTGACCTCACATTTAAAGTATTATAACCGAGTGATGTCACGATGGTACGGACATGAAGCAATAATGTGCCGATGTTTTCCTTCGAGTTTAACAGGCTCAGCATTGTTATGGTATGATAGATTGCCAGAGAGTTCCATTGAATGTTATTCACAATTAGTGAGGAAATTTCTTGAAGCTTACATGTACAACAAAGCCCGTTGATTCGGGAATAGACAGATTATATTCCCTCACATCGTGGCCAGAAGAAACGATCCGGTCTTGTACAACCCGATGGCATACGGTTTGTCAAGCAATTGGAGATGTTGACTCAAGTACAGCGATAAATCATTACAAATGGGGAATTGCTGACCGTAAATGTCATCTTTTTATTGAAATACATCGTAACAATCCCAAGACTGAGGGACAACTTAGAGAGATAATAGAAACATGTGCAAGATTGCAAGATGTGCAGGAACAAGGTCCGAGAAGTAATTCACGA
>JAJJMC010002770.1:0-38378 GCA_023531435.1 Papaver californicum
TGGAGGATCTGTGGTTATTTTCAACGTACAATCCGAATTCAGCTGTCTAGATTCTAAACTGGACGAACCATTCCGAGACATATTTCTCTCATTCTTAGGGGAACCAGAAACATCTTCCATTTCGAGCTCACCATCAACATCCTTTAAAATGAGGTGCCGCCTATCAGTTGGAGTATCCGCACTTTGTTCTAGCCCTTCTGAAACTCCAGCAACATCCAAGGATATTTTATCACCTAACTCTTTAAGCATACTGCTAGGAAAATCGTCTTCATCCTCGAATACACTAGACGATAGAAACCCAGGCAACTCAAATGTTGCATTGCTGAAAGACATACCAACCAGAGAATTATATGTTAAGAAAAATGCTACCACATCTAACAGAAAAAGAGATATGGAAAATGCCCCTAAAAGACAAGTGCTCAAATAGCATTTCTAAGAACTCAAAAAGGAAAAAATGGAAGAAGAAGAAGAAGATATGTTTCCATGATGCACAAAAAAAAATGTACCAAATATTTTCACCAAGAAGCCCCTTAGAAGATATGGGAAAATCAAATGACCCAAGTTGAAATTAAGTGTATGAAGTATGCCTTGAAACTTCAAATATACAACTGATAGCTGGTCTAGACAGCTAAAATTATTATTAGACTTAGACACTACAACATCCACCCGATACTTGTAATATTACTCAAGCTTGATACCAATTTAATTATATACATTGAAGGATAAGAAAACCACAGATTCCTGTCACAAGATTATTTTTCTTGTGACGAAGTAAATGAAAAAACAAGGGTAACTGCAACAACTGCAAGATAAGAACAAACATACCTCCCATACTCATCAACAAGCATCCCCTCCATTTCTCTAATCGGATCATCTATAGCACGCTCTGTTCGGGACGGGCGTCTATGAGAAATTCCAGTTATCATATCATCATTAGGAAATCCAAAATCCTCCATGTAACGTCGAAGAACAGATTCAGGCAAGATCTTCCGCTCAAGCCATAAGCGCAATACCTGAGAAAGGAAATTGTTGGTTTACCCGCTTCCAAGTAAGAGACTACCTTAAGTACAGTTTTACAAACAATTACCTTAACACATTGACGGCGATTGTCCTTAGCTCCAGCTGGAACCGCAGCACCTAATAGACGTGGCAATGCTGCTTGTACTGAAGGAATATAAGACGACCCCGCAATACCTGGGTGCAAAAAAGCTTCTCAACAAAAGGTGTAGAAAGTGTACTCACAGTTAGGTGGAACTACTTCATCAAATGACTTCCATACCATGATATATATCATCCATAATGAAAACGTACCACCTAGAACTGAGAGGTGGAGTTAATACAACATCCTCATACCTTTCTGACTATGTGAAATTTGTGTAATAGAGTCCACTAGAAAAAACAGATCAACTCTGCGATGAAAACTGGGTTCGTTCTCCAGCTTCCGAATAAGAATTTCCACGATCTGCATGTGACCAATGACTTTCTAAGTTAAAATCTACCTAGAAAAACATCATCGCTTGCAGATAACATAGCAATATATAAATTTTGTTACACAAACATCCACGCTATTGCCTAGTCTCGATTCCTTCTTGAATTCATGGATGAGAACCACATGATGCCTCTAGTTGATATCGTACGACATTTTCTTGTTTTATTGAGCGTTAGAAAAAGCAATTTGTTTTAAATCATTATATATTCCACGCCTGACAGAATTCTATATCACTCTTTGTAGCCCAATACTCCAAAACTCAACCAGAAAGAACTCAAATATCTTTGAAACCCCCTAGCAAGGTTTAACATTTTCAGTCAATACATAATCTACAACACTCAGAACAAAACACAGGATCCTGCACCTCTAACACCCAGCTATATATTACTACATTCATCAAAAGAGCTTGTGGTTTAAGACTAAAAGAAAAGGTTCAAACAGCGATGGATGATTTTCAACTTGATTCCTCTGGACGGGCGGTAAGAGGATATAATCCCTCCGTTTTCACTTTTTAAGGGACAGAGGTAGAGGTAGTAGTAAGCAATGAAAAGGTTTGAAGAAAAAAAAAGGCTGCAATATCTGATGACCAAATCTGGACCGACTTATCTAGGCAAATGATACAGAGAAAACGTAAATGACCAATGAAAAGGTAAATGATACACGATATATTGCATCACTCACCTCACTAGCAATACCAAGCTTAGCACAGTCAATGGCATGGCGAGTAGCACGTCCAATACTTTCCTTTGTCCTTGACAAGGTCTCAATCATTCCTTCGAAAGCATCTCGAGCAACAGCCGCCTCAGTATCACCACTTAACGGCTCCACAGGTGCCTGGTTCCCTGAACTAACTCCACCCTCTTCCATGTCTTCAGGAGCCAGTTGATGTTGTGATGTGAACTGACGGGAATGAGGAGAGCCTATAGCTGTTTGAGAATAATATCCATTTGCATCAGTTTGTACTATTATGCTAGAGCCAACTGCCAAACCAGGACCAGGGCTTCTTCCCTGAAGCAAAGAACCAGAGGATATGAAAGAGGGAAGAAGATTATCATGTGAGAAGGATTGCAAGTGAGCCTGTTTCCTTTTTGCTTGAGCTGCAGCAATAAGATTTTTCATAGACGTAACAGAATCTTCAAATTTGGAATCTAACAGTGTAATAGCTGTTTTATCCTCTCTCGCAACTTCCAATCTGCAGTTGCACAAGCAATCACGCATTTATCCTGAGATGAAAACATTAAATGACAAACAAATGTCCCTCTAGAAAAGCTAGACATTACACACATACCTCTCAAGGAAAGCATCAGTATCTGTGGTGCTTTCGACACTCACTCGCACATTGGAGGTAATCCGTGAAGTTTCAGAAGAAGATGTAGGCCTGTGTTTATGGGACGCCACTTGATTGGAAGAACGCTTTAAACTATCAGGAGCCTGACCTGAGCCTTTGTTTGACCCTGCCTGGGAAGATCCACATGGTCTGACTTGAGGTTTGACTGGTTTAAGCTCTGGTTGCTTAGCTTCAGCAACAGACCCAAGGGAGGTTTTAGGGGTAGTAGGAAGACTAGTCTCCTCCTTCACAACTGATTTCTGAGTTCCTAATTTTCCAGGACTACGGGCAACATGCAGAGCCTTTGCCTTTTTCAGCTTCTTCTCTTCAGTTTCACTTGGACTTGGTGATGAAGTCTCATTTGACGGCTTGATAGGTAGTATACCACCCTCAGATAAATAGGTCTGTCTGGCTAAATCAGAACTTTCAACTTTAACATCTCCAGCAACTTGTTTGCTAGACTCAACATGAGTTGGCGTCTTAATCTTATATACTTTTTCATCTTCGTCTTCCTCATCATCCAACCTTAAAAGTGCTCTTCGTCTAGAATGAACTTGAACGGTAGGAGACCTAACATTATTAGTTCTCGACACTTCCTTCTTAACTGAGCCAGCTTGTGCAGCACAGTCAGACTCAACGTCTACTGCCCGACGGCGTCTCTTCGACAGAGGTAGAACATCCTCAACGTTTGGCAAGGTAGATCCAGCATAACGCATCTCAGTTCTTGATTTTGAACGCTCTTCAGCTTTCTTACCTGATGAAGGTTTTTTACCATCCATACGCTGTGTAATTCCTTTGTTGCCACCAACACCAGGCGAATCTTTCTTTCTTCTTTCCACAATGGATATTTTAGCAGCAGCAGTAGTGTTTACTTCGGCACGTTTTGGTCTTTTGGCAGGATGCAAATCCTCAGCAGTATCCAACCTATGCTTTCTATCTCTAGGCTCTGCATTATTTGCCCTGCGGTCTCCAGAAGACAAAAGCCCATCTTTGCACTCTTTCTTAAAATTAGATATATTTTCATTGTCAACATCACGAGAACCAGACGATTTACGAGCTGGCATGTCATGCTTTTTAGCTTTTATGAGGCTTTTGTCTTTCTTCCGACTACTACTGATATCTGGATCAGGTTTCACAGAGTCGGGAGATTTTCCCTTCACGCTACTGCATGGAGCAGTTTTTCTTTTCCCTCCATCTTTAAGATGTTCTCCAGATTCAGCTACGTCGACATCACCATTTAAGTTATTATTTTCCGAAGGCGAAACTGCTGAATGCTTCTTATTCTGGACTTCAACCATACCCTGACCTTTCTTTTTTGGAACAGCTACCACTTTCTTAGTCCTGTCACCATTTGTGACTGCCTTCTGACCACCACTGGACCGCTTTGTTCCAATTGCCACAGCTAAAGTAGGAGAACTATCATTAGCCAAGCTAGTAGAAGGATCCCCATCAGAAGCAGAGTCGCTACCGGCTTCCGATTTTCCTGAAGTGCTATCTACCTTATTGAGTTGAGAATCACCAGTCGCCTTACCATCCTCACCTCTACAACCAGATTCATCTTCTATTGGGGAAGCATTATCTGTCTTGGAAATTGACTGTGCCTCGTGCTTCTGCAAATGTGTCACATCGTCAGATGCATTGTTTTCATTATCAGATATAATTGGAGAGACTTGTTTCGCGTTACAAGAAACAATAGGCTTTACATCCTTGCTGACACTCTCACCCTCCCCATGTGGACATTCTTCGGAAACAAATACTTCATCGCCTAAGTCCTCTCTACAAACACCTTCCTTGTGCTCAACCGCCTCAACCTGGTCGTTCAAGTCAACTTCCCCATCCTCAACCAAGGGAACCTCTTCACCTTCACATTCATCTGGATTCTTTTGCTGAAGATCTTCAAAAGCTTTGCAGATCTCGTTTACAGCCCGGGCAAAATCACTAATGGCCTTACCTTTAACTGTCTTACTTTGGCATCGTGCTGATAATTTATTCTTAGTCTCATTAGTAAAGGCTTGTATATCAGCAGGGGCTACAAATGCACTGCGTACATGGGAGAGGGGAATATTAGGATCATAAAGAACCCCAATTGGGTGTTACGATATGATAAACTAAAAGGCTGAAGAACATAAGATCGAACCCAAACAGAAAAAGTCCAGCCGCCAAGACATTAATATTCCTCTGTTTTATTTTTACCATCAAAGACCAGTTCGTGATGGTGCATGAGTTATGAGAATGCATTCAATAGTCAGCCTTAGTTTTAGGGGTTTCAGGTGCCTAAGTAATAAAGAATCAGATATCCTTTATGGCTTACATGAACTTGGAATAAAAGACAAGTAAATAAGAAACAAACTTGACAGTTGATTAAATGAGGGTGACTTTTTCACAAGTTACATATATATGCCAATAATCACATTTAACTGCTTCGACATTCCTCCAGAGCTAGGACTCTCTGTGCTTATAATCTGATATTGTCAATTTATAAAGTTTTTTGCAGTCTTTTGACTGTCTCATGCAATCCCTGACATGTGAATGTAAGGCATTCTAAGGAACATAACTTAAATTCTCTTTTCATCAGTAATTAACTAGTACAAGGTTTAACATCAGGCTTAAGCATTCTGAAGACAACAACCCCTAACAGGTCCTAATGAGCATTTCAACACAAACCAGTTAGGAACTTGGGAATCTGTTGAGACAAGGGAAGGCACCATTGCTCAATTCTGTGTATCAGTGATATGAGACCCACTAAAGGCTGCTAATGCTATTAGCTGAACATGACACCTCTCTTGTGCAAATATAGAGTGAAGGTATATTTGCCATGGCTTCCCAAAGTTGCTATCATATGTCAAAGAGGGATGAAAATAATTATTAAATGATCAAATTAGTACTCAGTAAGCATTAAAGTTAGTCTGATTGATTGGAACAATCATTGTCGCTTTGAAAATAGAAGTTTCCAGCAGCATAAAGAGTCATAAAATGTGAAGATTAGGTAGACTACTTACATTTCAGCAGTTCCAAAGAATTGAACGAAGTATTTTCTAGGATCTGGACCACGCTCCCAGTCTTCAGGTCGGCTTATCTGTAGATTTAAACACACAAGTAAACAATCAATATCAACAAATAATATCAGAAGTGTTCTAGATTGACAAACTCAAACATCAGATAAACCCAATAGATGTATTAGTTAAGGATTCCACTTGGATACTACTAAACTAAAACCTAGCCTATCTATGAACAACCTTTGTCCAATCTCCCATTCTATTCTAGTGCGACAAAGTTGCAATAGATTTCAATCCAAGCAACTGAGAAATAAATCAGAAACTGATAAACAAATTAACTAAGTGTTCAGGAGAAACCCTACAAACTAATCTTGCCCCTCCCCAAGTAGTGGTAAGTATTAAAACATCAAACTTTGAGTACAGAAAAGAAACCCTAAAACATACCTTTGCTGGCCATGCAGGAAAACCTTTAACCTTAGCAAGAACCAGATCCCCTAAACTTAACTGATTCTTCGCTTTGTTTCTATTTGCTCCTCTTTTACGCCCCGGAGCCATGGCGATACAACCCTAATAAAAATCCTCAACTTCCCACAAGTATTTCTTCACAAACAACAAAACCCAAGAAATCTAACAATCAATATACCAAAAAAATCACCGAAACAACAGTCTTCTGAGATTTATGAAAGAGGGATAAGATGAAGTTAAGGGGGCAATAGCAGTGTCGTCGTCTAATGTGGAGAAATCCAACGATGATGATCAGTAAACAATGAAGAATTAGGCTTTTTCTTCTGCATTTCGATTGAAAAAGAGTTTACGAGAATACGAAGAAGCGGAAAAGAAAATTATGAGGAAAAAAAGAAAAGAGGAATTTGGGTTCTGAAAGAGGAAAAAGTAATTTATTTGTTTGTATTTTTTTTGTAAGTATTATTTTTTTCAGTAAAACAACTTCTTAACCTATGGTTAGTTTGTGTGGGTCTCTTTTTGACTATAGTTAACGTTATGGAACCTAACTTAGTCGAGTCATTTTTATTTAATATTGAGTTATCAAGTTAAACGGTGTTCAGGGATAGATTTTTTCATTTGCTCACTCAAAATTAGAGCAGAAAGATGAACATGATAGTTAAGAACTTAAGACTATTAAATTCAACCATTCTTGTTGAGAAATTGATCAAAGTTTGGAGTTTCTAGATTCCATTAAAAAGTGTCAACGATTTTGTTACTTTATTTGCTAAATCTAAGTTCGGAATCAGTGAAAAGAATATTTTTTTCTCAAACATACATGTGGTGTGACAAATGCTAATATGTAAACTAGACTAAGAATACTTTCATAACGAAGAACACTAAATAACCTTGTTATAAATGCTAATATGTAAACTAGACTAAGAATACTAACACGAATCAGTACTTCTTGTTGCTTGGTTTTCAATTTAAGTTTCTTGAGAGACAAGCTCGAGAACAAACTGTCTCCAGTACTGACATTTAATGCTGATGATAATGATGGTGCGGATGCTGGTGTTGGCGAGGGTTGATTAGCTGATCCACCCATGATGATGATGCAAAATTGAATAAACTAGAAACCCTAAAAAATAATCACAACTTGTAGATCATTAGAGTGAGAAGAAGTAGGAGCGATTCTCCGTAGCTTTAAGGTTATACTGAAATTACTACTAAATATACAAATGAATGATTCAATGATAGTTTCCTTGTTCAGGAAGAAGATCCGAATCGAAGTGAAGAGCTTAAATTCTGAGTCGATGTAAGAACACACATGTACAGTGGGAAGGGTTTTAGAAAAATCAGAAATTTACTGTGGGGCAACTTTGGCCCTTCCGTAAGTTTCTAAACTTATTTACACCCCAAAAAATGCATAGGAATGCCAGAATGTGAAAAATGTTTGAAATTTGGCCATAGGCATTCTGCTGCATCCACTAGACTAAAGCAAACCACTATGAACCTTCAATTCAACATTCAAAATTCAACATCAGATTGAATCAATTCTGTGGTGATTTAAATATTACGCCCAATTGTCTACCTCATAGAAAATATATTGTTATGTCAAACTATTGGATGCATGACCAGTCAACCAAAATCAATGCGCCAATGGTTAGGCGTATGAGAGAAAAAACCTAAAACCCAACAGGAAGCTCGATCACCCTCATTTCTAATTTTTTTCTTCAATCTTCTCTCAAGAACACATGAATATGCATGGCTTAGACCACCGATTTTGGGGGGTTTTTTTTCAAATCGTTTAAGTGGGTTTATACTTCTTGAAGATTAGATTCTTTTGATACTTCTTTTAGGAATTTCCATCCACAAAACGAGTTCAAGGTACGGTGAAGAAGTTAAACTCATTTTTCTAGTTATTTTATTATTTTGATTGATGTTATGAATGAATCTTGTGTAGTTTGTAAATGTATTTTATGTTATAGTTGATTGAATTTTTGAATTACATGCTGATTTTAGGGTTTCATTTGAACATTAAAATTGAATTGAAAAAAATTAGGTTTTTTTCATGATATTTGCTTAAAATTGTTATTTGTAATATGATTGGTAGTAGTGTTGAAGAAGTTTGTGGCGTAGTTGATACTGTAACATGATTGAATTGGAGAAAGTTTTCTTTGTTGCATTTGTTGATTGTGTATGCTTTATGTTGCTTCATTAGATTATGGAGACCATTAGTTTGAGCTGTTTTGAGACATTATCCGAAAGAAATGGCATAACAGGGCATAGATATAGCAATACATTAATTGTACCACGAGACTTCAAATTTATGAGTAGTTGGAAAAGTGTGAATGAGTATTACAAAATAGTGGTAAACGATAACATCACAACGCGTTTGCTTTGTGACCAATGTGGTTTTTATTCCATATTTGAATTTTATTTCAAGAATACGGATCAGAAATTAAGTGACGCTATTTGTGAGAGGTGGTTTAAGCAGACTAAAACTTTCCATTTTCATCACCGTGATTTGAGATAGGGTTGACACCTTTAGACTTCTTTCGGTTGAAGGGTATTCCAATTGGAGGGGATAAGAGAACTTCACAGGTTCCAAATAATATATATGGATCAAAAGACTATGAAGCTATGGACAATTTATATTTCAGGGGTGTGTTTGAACATTTGGAATTTAGAGTAGAAAATGGACTATCTCACGGTAAATGGGACTCAAACTCAAATATTATAACTTTGTCTCACTTGGGATATTACATTGAGAGTAGAGAAGGCCTACCCAACAATGAGATTGTCGAGGAATTAACTAGAATTTTCTTGTTTTGGTGTATCGGTCGATTCATGTTTGCAGACGCTATCGGAAGAGTTGACAAACGTTGGTGTGGAATGTTGGATAATTTGTATGATATTATGACTTATGATTGGGGGACTCCTGTCTTGGGTAATTTTTACAAGTCTTTTGACATTTGGTCTTCATACGAGTCAAAGGATATGTTTGAGATGTAGATGATTTTGGAATTCTGGTACGACTATTACTTTCATAATTGTCAACCAATATTGAAAAGCACCTTAGTTAATGCTGACTTAGATTGCACCCTGCCATTAATCTTTCTAAAAAAGAAAATGTAAATAAGAAGAAATAGTGATATCTTCACAAACATTAGATTAGTCAAGCCTGATCTCAGATTGACACGAGAACCGATGGTATGGTAATTTTACACCCATGGAATATAGGTAGTCCACATTGTCAATCACCAGAGTTTCAAGATGCATTAGAGTTGTTTAAAAAGAGAATTGTTTTCATAGACCTAGAAAAGGGAACCCGATCTTCTGGTACTTATGAGAGATGTATTAGGCATGTAATAAGTAGGGATATTGTAATCCCATATGATCCTCTGATATTGGATTCAGTCGGTTCTTTTGTGTTCGACCCATTGTCTCACCATTATTCGGTCGATGAGGTATTATATGCCCGGTTCTGGAAAAGCAAAAGTATTGGACCTTTGATGATAGAAACACAACATGCATAGAATCATGATGAGCTTGGTGTGGGTAACTTTGGTGTTGATCAACTCTTGCTTCCTGATCCTCCTCCTCCTAGCATGGCACTGTCGGGGAGCCTATGACATAACTTCCTCAAGTAGAGTGGAATATTCCTTTCTACAACAATGGATATGAACAACTAGCAGAGGTACCAAGGCCAACAACAAATTTATTTGATTTTTCTCAAATTAATATCACAGTACTTAGTATATTGATATTTATTATTTATTTCACTTATAATATTGTTTATTGTAAAAATGTTAGCAATTTTCTAACTTTTATAAATTTATTTGCAGGAAGAGTTGCAGAACTTTTCCATGGAGCAGTACATGTGCAACCAAGCCAGTAGATAAGTAGTACTTGATGAGACAAAGTGTCATTTTCATGCAAGTACTTCATTTTCAGGGACTCCTTCACTAACATTTGGGTACCTCTCTGGGAATCCAGGGGAACACACTTTGAGAGGAACTTATGAGAAAGAGAATAATGGCAGAACGATATTCAAGATCATCATCGTAAAAGTCATGCAACAACACCATCATCTTCACAATCATATTATACTCCAGTTCAAGACGACGACCGTGCATATTTGCCTCATCAATCACAACCATATGATTTTGATTTTTTAGGACTTAGTGTTGGTGGAGGTTATAGTGGTCTTTGATGATATAAATTTTGTACCAGAAACTCAGAAACATGATTAAAAGTGATGAATGAAAACTAAAACTTAATTTGAGTAAAAGATAACTTTAACTTATGCAGATACTGAAATCTTGAACTTATATGGTTTTATTATTCGGATTACTTAGTTGATGTTGTTTATTTTTTAAATTACTTTGTGATTGTTTGGTTTTAGCTTTGTGGCGTGTTATATTGATTTATAAAGATTTTGTTCGTACAGTAAATATTTTTTTGGTTATATAAAAGTGTGCACTATGGAGGGATCTTTTAGAAGATATATGCGATAAAAGTATGAATTCTATCTTGCAGGTGATGATAATGATATTGGCCGAAATGTAGTTAACTTGTGTCAGGTCGTGGTGCAAAAGGCGCATGATTTACATCAACCCGTCCCATTGAGGTAAAGAACAGACAACGAATCCAGAAAGTTTTTGTTGATGTCGATGCTAAGATGATGTAAGATTAGTTCAACCCAAACTATAGATATTGACCCAAGAAGTTTAAGGGAAGGTTTGGTTTACCTCAACCTTTTTTTCTTAAAGTTTTAGAACAAGTTTGTGACTTTGATACCTATTTTCTGAAATGGAGAGATGTTGTTATGATCCTAGGGCACACTCCTTACATGAAAATGCTAGTCGTGATTAGGCACCTAGCCAAGGGTATTCCTACGGATAGCTTAGATGATTTCACACAAATGGGTGCAACCCCTATCTACCGATATGCTAAGAAGTTTATGGATGCGGTATTTTAGGTGTTTAATGCAAGAAACATGCATCGTCCTACCACCGGAGATACTAGAAAGTTATTACGAGAGAATGAAGCTCGTGAATTCCCATGAATGCTCGGTAGTGTAGACTGTTTTCACTGGACATGGAGGAACTTCCCAACTGATTAAGCAGGGAAGTACGTGGGACATCATAAGTATCACATATTTTTTCTACATATTGTAGCTTCATATGATAAATGGTTCTGGCATAGTCATTTTGGGATCAATGGGCGGGTCAAACAATGATTTGAATATATTGGAGGCTTCGGGTTTATTTGATAGAGAGCTTAATGGTACAATACCTCCTTGTATTTACTAAATCAATGGCCAGAACTACAATATGGGGTATTACTTAGGGAATGGAATATACCAAAGTGGCCAGTGTTTGTGCAGGCATACAAGGGTCCAAGGGAGAATTTGAATCCAATGCAAAAATCTTTTTAATAATTACCGGATGGCTAAGAGGAAGGACATTGAGTGTGCATTTGGTGGACTTAAGTCCAAATGAGGGGTAATAAGGAACCCATGTCGATATTGGAAAAAATATGGCTTGAAGACAATCATGAGAGTATACTTAATAATGTACAATATTTGTGTGGAATATGAATATCGTGATCGAGATTATGGTATGACCACAGGCGAGGAAGCAACACCATCTATCAAACGAAATTTGAGACTCCCTCCTTAATTTATGCGCAATCCAGGCCGATGGAGGCATCTTCACGATTAACTCATAAAATATATTTGGCAATGACACGGAGCAGGATATAGAGATGGTAAACTTCCACCACTTGTGATGGATGATGTGGGGACAACCGATGTGGATTCGGATCATGATCACTACGAAGAGAAGGAGGGAACATTTATGAGAATGGACTATAATTTTGATCTCTTAGTTATGCTTTGTTAACTCCATAAGATTTATTTTTATTTCATTAAAGTAGACTACTACATTAATTAGACATTTTAATTACTCTACTATGTTAATTTAGAAATTTTAATTACTCTACTACATTAATTTAGAAATTTAAATTACTATACTACATTATTTATATTCGAGTATGAAATAACTCGTTTTCACAATAGTGAATAAATGTATGTCCATGCTCATCTTTGTATGCAGCCCTCGCCGCTTCTGATTACCATTGAGAGTAGCTAAAAATTGTCTGAAAATCCAATATTTTTTCTTAATCATTGTTAAGCGATACATGATATGCTTAATATGTCTTTCATTAGCTTCACCACTAACATTAACAAAATCATTAAGAATAATACCCTAGAATTTCCAACTCGATATATTATTACCTATTGGTCCACGATCTGTAACCTTGATATAACTTATGATAAGGTCGTTGTATTTCGCAATTGAGAATGGAGACATTGTTTTGATTGTGGGTAAAAAAAAAGAAAGAATAAAACTTCACAAGTTTGCGGTGAGGAGGTGGTGTTGAATGTTGAGTTTATATAAAAGGATTTGAGGGGGAAAAAAACAAGTGTTGAAAACTAATAGTTGCATCCAACATCTCTCTCCATCCTGCGGCTGATATCTTCTACACGTTTAAAAACCCAACAACTATTTTTTTTTTAAATGTTATAAATAGGGTTAAGTTTTCCTTCATAAAACACACTAAATCTCTTGATTTGTATTTTCTCTTCTCCCTTTAATTAAAAAAAATATGCTTGCTTTCGAAAAAAGTGGTTTGCTTTAGGAGAGATGAAGATGTAGCACTAATCAATGCTTTCGTAGCGATTACTTCAGATGTGATTGTAGGAAATGATCAAGTATCAAAGGATTTTTGCTCGCAAAATCGAGCCAAGTACAATGCAACATGGAAGGGTAATACCAACCGAACTACAAAGACATTACAATAAAGAGTTACCACGTTGAAAAAAGAAGTTAAGAGATATACTTCTTATGTACGGGCTTATATACGGAACACACCTAGTTGAATGGGCGTCCCAAAGGAAGTAATGTTGTTTAATAATCTTATTGTTTCTTTAATTTTCACTACCAACTAACATTAATAATATTTTGCATTTCTTTTATCCGCAATACTAAGAAGGTCGAATAAGTTACGAAGAAGATCCATAAGAGGGAAAGCTTTGGAGATATGAAAGAGTTTTCCAAATTTTGAAGATGTATCATGCATATTACAATACAAATATTATTGATCATGAACCACCAACTCAACAAAGTCAAGTTTTCGAACCCAATAATGATGTATAAGGTGATGATAATAATATTACAATGAACGAAGGTTCATAATCAACTCCTGATTCTACTTCTATTGGGTCACGAAGAAGACCATTTTTTGTCAATGAATAAGTGAGGGGTCCAGGAAGAGAGGCGTCTAAACAATTGGCTCGCGAGGCTAGAACGAAAAATGAAGGAATGGAGGAGGTGTTCCAATTTCTTAAAGAATCAATTAAGGATGATCAAGTATGATGAAGATGTCGAACAGCTTAAGAAGTTAACTGACAACAATGAACTCTTAGCAAACATCAATGACGTTTTAGCTAGAAACCAACATGGGAAACTGATTTGAAGAACTACAAATTAATATGGATATGTTGCATGAATGGGAATAACCGATCATCAAATAAATGAATAATGAGATTTTGATTCGTCTTGGCTATCCTCCACTTAAATTACCTATAAGTTGTTTGTATTAAGTTTAAGTTATTTAAATGATATTTTTGAAGTAAGTTTTATTTCATACTTTAATTTGTTGACTTTGAAAAGAAAAAAAACAACAACATTGTAACCCTATGTTGAAATATAACGAATGAAAGTCTCTATGTAACCTATGATTTACGGATTTTAGTTCAGTCAGTATGTTAGTTCAAACATGCACATTAAATCTAGTTCAAATAGTTAGCATGAGATTTGTGTAGAAAAGTTAGAAAACCCCATAACGACTATTTTTTTGAAAAATAAAGTCGTTGGTAATAGTTTTGGTTTCCAATATAATATAACCCACATCAACTATATTTGGGCCGATAAAACAACACAACTCAACATCATTTTTTTTTTAAATAAAATATAAGCAACTTGGAATTTTTTAAGGTTATTATCCTCTTATTTCTTCTGGTTACTTATTAACATTTATTTACTTTGTAATATTTGATCTGTAAGTAGTTTTGGTTTTGTTGTTTCGATGTTCTTCCTTCATCAAATGTGATGTATGTAAATCTGGAAACCACAGAAGCGACATACGTTAATCTGGAAACAACAGAAGCGCCCTTTGTCTATTTTTGTACTTTCAATATTCAAGACTAAATTACGATGGGTGGCGCAAGATATTTGAGTCGGATACAAAGAACAATATAGTCGAAAACTTATACAATTTGTGGAAGTTTAGTGATACGAGCATAATTTATATATATTTACCGCTTAATTTATATTTACTAGTGCTTGAATTGTAATAATAATATAGTTTTATTGTTTTATTAGGTGGTACACACAAAATCCGAAGTTACAATAAATATGGTTTAATGGGTTATTATTGATTATATCCAAGAACCAGGTGGCGTGGTCAGGTAGAAGTTGGTTAGGCATTGGCTGTTGTGTTGGAATTGGTTGACTAGGTTGTATTCTTTTGGAGTTGACGTACGGGAGATGGTGTTGGTGTACACGGTCAGACAAGAAAAAGAAAAAGAAGAAAGAAGGCTAGATGCTGTTGAAGGTGACGTGATGGTGTTAGCTTTGTGTAGGCTAGGTTGCTGTTAGGTTGTTGGCTAAGGCTACAAGGAAAGAGTTGGAAAGGGACAAGCCTGGTTTCTTTTGGACGTTTGATATAAAAGGAGGTATGTCTTTTCTTGTTTGGGGTAGTTGAAGTTTTTGGAAAACGAATAGAAATGAAAGACACGTGAATGGACAAAGTGTAATAGGATGTTGAACAAGTACATCACATGTGGGAGTACGGTGGAAGGAGGAGTTAGCTTTTGTGAAGTAATAAAAAGTCTGTTTGGTTCACGTGAAGGTTGGGCAATAGATGAGAAGTACGGTTTGGAGAGAGGCTATAGTTGGCTACTTGGCTAAGCGTGTAAAGGAGTAGGCTGTCACGTGGGAGGTTAAAACCTAAATATAAAAGGACGGGTACTTTTCTAGGCTTCTTCTCTTTTTCTCTTTCGGAGTTCGGATTTTGGGGGATATTTTCTTCTGTAGAGTTTTCTGGAGATCGTACACAGAAGAGAAGAGGAGATTGGTGGCGGTGATCGGAAGACAGAGAGGGGAAGAAGCCTATATGCCTATTATTATTGGTTTAATCTTCTCCTTTACTCCTTTTAATTATTTTTATGAGTTTTAAGAAACTCATCTTCATGTCTAGCTAATTAATTTGTAACTAGGGTTCTATGTTGAAACCACTTTTAGTACAAGACTAATTAAATTGAATTATTAAGTAATAGACAATTATGATTTGAATAGATTAATTTCATGATTTTGTTTATTGATTTAGATCTAAATTAGTTGCCATTTCACCGGTTCTGTACAATACAGTAACCTATGCGCAGAATCAATAGGATAATAAATATGTTTGTCTACTTTTTAGATATTCCATGCTTTGGTTAAATCTTTAGATGGGGTATGCTTTTTAGAGCCGGATATTATTTGTGAACCTATAATTAGCTTCGTATTATTTTCTCGCTAACGCAATTAGATGGTGTATGCTTCAGACTAGGGCTTTTGATGCGCCATGCTTAGGGCGTCCCAGTGATATTTGCGACTCTAATACATATGATAGGTGATGTCGATAGAACGAACAATAAATGAATATTCATGAGTTATGTTTCATTTCAGTAATTAAATAGAAATAATGGTGGATACTGAAAAACCCTGGTTACCGACTCTCCCATTAGATTTATTTTTATTAATTTAGTCTGTTTTATTATTTTATTATTTTATCTGAAAATCCAAAAATATTGTTTCTGGTTAGGTTATTAGAGATATTAATTGCAGTATTTCCCCACTCTCTGTGGGTTCGACCCGTACTTGTCGTTACCAGTTAGACGCCGTGCGATTGCGGTTATTTATATTGGGTAATTCCAAATCACATCATTTAGTTCACAAGTAGTAGGCAACACTATAAGTGCTAGTTCTAGAAAATAAATAAATGAGTTGTTATTATCTTAACTTTCAAATTGTACAATAATGTCTAATTATAGATTATGATGCATATTACATGCAATATAAAATTTACACTTACAAGGCACCTATCGGTAACACCTTTAGTATGAAAATAAGCTTATCATAGGGTATTAAATACCTGGCTTAATACGTGCCATCTACACCAATGAACATATCATGTAACACTACTCTTTGATGATTGTTGTGCTTCGTCAAAATCTTGCTTGTATGCTCTTATGGAATAGTAGAATTCTCAAAGCTTTTGGTGATATATATAGGTCACCAGGAGATAGTTGTCTTGTAAAAGGGATTTCCCGGAAAAGTCGATAGGACAAAAACTGGATTAAAAAACAGAGCACAACACTTCAAGCTTTAGATTGGTGTTGTTTGTCAAAAAATTTCTCCTTCGTAAATTGTGTCAGAAAAACCATCTGGGATATAACCCAAACATTTGAATCTCATAAGGATATTGACGATGCTAACTACCCATTTTTTTCGTTAAAATCTTGTTCAAAAACAATCGGTTGCGGTAAAAACCTGAACCAGATAATACAGTTTGGCTATCTGATCATCATTTTTCACTATACTCAATTGGTGTTTATCTTTTCAGATGATGAACACCATTCCAAGACTAATTATCTCATTAAAAAACTCATCACAAAATATCCATAAGGATAAAAACCAAACGTAGGAAAATATGAGTACTCAGAATAGTGCTGGACCCGTAGATGTTGCCTCGTTAAAACCTTGGCCGGGAAAAAAATCTAGAGGGACAAAAACCAGGACGAAAGAAAATGATTACAATATTTCAAACTGCGGATATTAGTGGACTCGCATGTCTTATTAAAACATTGATAAAGAAAACCACCCGACAGGAAAAAAATTTGACCAAGGAAAAAGAGTACACGATATTAAATCCTAACATGTTCAATATTCATAGTCTTCTACGGCTCAACTCCCTCTGATGGGCAGCCATCTTAAGTAATCATCATGACTGACAATATCACATATATATTGTTAACCATCTTTTAATGTCTCAGCAGCTTCCTTTACTCGAGAAACTTGGTTTGATTTTCTTATGTACAATTTCTTAAAGATCGTCTTATTGTGCTAGCTTTTTATTCTCTGACAATTTTGTCTGAATAATCGTAACTTATAGTATGAAAAACAAGTATCCTCTACTATCAAATTACTAACTAGTAGAATCTAGTTTCTTCAACAAT
Organism: Papaver californicum; assembly: GCA_023531435.1. Taxonomy (NCBI): domain Eukaryota; kingdom Viridiplantae; phylum Streptophyta; class Magnoliopsida; order Ranunculales; family Papaveraceae; genus Papaver; species Papaver californicum. Next base: position 17,604 of record JAJJMC010002770.1, read on the forward strand.
CCTGCTGAAAAATCAAAACTTGAACAGTTTGATTAGTTTTTATCTGTGAGACATATTTTGTGATCTTTTATATAAAATATCAAGCTTAGCGGTACCACGAAGATAATAAATTGTTCTTCGGACTAATGTATCGATATTGGTGCTGGGTAGAACTATGCTTACATGTTTACAACAAACCAATATTAGATGCATATAGCATATTTCAGCAATTGTATCAGTTACACTTCTTTGGTGTAGTATAAAGCACAAAGTATCTTCGTTGTAGAGATGCAAACCAATCAATTTTAAAAGTAAGAGATCGCACAATTGTAGTTGTGCCAACTTTTCCATTAGAACATATTAAAAACCTTAAAGGTTCATGAAATTAATGGACTGTTAGCTATAATATTTGATCGACACGCTGAAATCTTTTTTTACTGAGATTTTCATCTGGTATTCCCGATTTAAGCATTTTTGTTCTTTGGAAAGCTCTTAAGGAGTTTCAATCAAGTAGATATTGTATACATCAAATCTATTAAATGCACATTTTGTGGGCATATAAGATAATTTACATATCATTGGAATAAGCATTCACTTGGACGATTGTACAACATCCGTCTAGATCACTTTAAACCACATTAGGCTCGATTAAGCTTTAGTGAATACATGTGGTATAGTAATTCTGCTTATACCTGAAAACCTTCAGGAATTATTATGCATATATTTATATCTAGTCTTTCATAAAGATGCATAATAACCACATCCATTAGAAACACATTGAGTCCTTCAAGGAGTACTATACTTAATCAAATACCGAGAAGGTTATTGCATCCATAATAGGGAATATATTCTTTGTAGTCCATTTTGTGCAAGACCTTGTGCCGTTAGTTGATTTCACTTTGCTCACAATGAGAAAACACCCACATGTAGACAATTAGGCCTTACGCTATCGGATGTGGGGATTGTAAACACCCAGTCGCGCCCAAGTGTAGTACACATTACCGAGTGTTCGGACTGCACTTCCAAAGATATACATTATTGCGAGAAATTATTATTTTTCTTGGATCTTTCCTTTATAGTTTAATTAATCATTCATTTGATGACATTCCCCAGTAAAGAGTGGTTTAACACCAACATCATTTATGGTAGTATTAGTGGATATTATGTCATCAAAAAACATTGTATTACAATTGCAAATTTATTTATTGCGCGCATGCCTTATGGGGATCCCCTCATTTTTGTGGTTTTCATACCCTCTGTGGAGACGTTCTCTTATTAATAAAACGATACTCAGGGAATATGATATTCCTTTGATAGTGTCTTCGAAAGTTATATCTTTTAATGCTTGTGATTGGTTCTTCAATTTTATGAGGACAACTAGCCATACACGCTTATGGCATGTTCTGAATGACGCACTTGCTATTACACTCATAGTTTCTCAATGGAGCAACTTGAATTGCAATTTTTGAAGATATTAAATGTACCACACATTATAATTGGTTAAGATAATGAGATGATCTTGTTCCAGTGGGTAAACTAACTAGTGACAATTGTTGTCATGTCTAGTTCTCTCCACGGGGTACAACATTAAGGCTCTCAACACGCCATTTCTGAAGGACATGTGGATGGTAATTTTTATCCCATGTTATTTCATCCCAGGATCATGTAACCACTTAGAAAAACTCTACACATTGGTACCACAGACTTGGTCATCCATTCAATTCAATTATTCAGAAGTTGACTCCCATATCGCAAATTCAAATTACTAATGATACATCAAGCTCTCTGTGTCAATCATGTCAAATAGGCAAAAGTAAGAAACTGTCTTTTCAAGCCTCAGATAGAAAATCTGTTGTACCACTTCAAAGTGTCTACCGTGACATTTGGGTACCCTCTCATATCACCTCTATTTTTGGACTCGGGTACTATATCATTCCTTTGATGATTATAGTAAATATACTTGGATGTATCCCAATAAAACTAGGAATAGAAATATTTTTTGTTTTGAGTATTTTAAATCTTTGAATGAAATTTTTTTACGACTACAATTAAAACTTTTCAATGTAACGGGGCTCTTCAGTTGGTCAAAGGTGAATTCAGAAACTTTCTTGGTCAGTCTGGGATTGTTGTATGCTATTTTTGTCTAAGTACTCCTCAACAAAATGGAGTTGCTGAGAGAAAGATACACCATATTACTAAAATTGGAAATACAATTTATCTTGTTGCTTGTATGCCTAAGAGTTTTTTATTAGACTAATTTCTCATTGCAACATTCCTAATCAACAGGACACCATCTAAGCTTTTTGCTTTGGAAACACCATTTGAGGTACTCTTTAACAAAGCACCTGATTATTCTTTCTTAAAGGTTTATGGTTGCACCTGTTTTCTATTTCTTGGTCACTCTAAAAAGGACAAAGTTAGTCCCAAATCCTCAAAGTGTACCTTCATAGATGGTGGGTTTTTGACAAGGTCAGAATTGTAAAATTGCCCTTCTGCCTAGTTGTAGGAACATATAAGTATCCGTTCATATTTGCGCGTATATTTCTGACTTCACATCAGAATACGTAATATTGTATTTCTGTTTATATTGCGCAGGAGAATTAAGAATACAATTTTTATAAATAACTACGGGCATTCTAAACTGATCTTGTAGCCTCTCTAACAAATCTCAAACTCTTAGATGGATTGGCCACTAGTATAGAGCAACTTGAGTCTTCTCTAGTGCTATTCCTAGAGATTGTTATAAAAACTCCAATGTCTTCTCTAATGTTATTCCTAGATCTTGTTCTGTATCCAATGTTGACATTGAAACAACACCAATGTACTGTTATACGCATATTCTGGGATAGCTAATGCTTAATCCCAAAGAGGCATTTCAACATAATGCCCTATTCGCAACGAACACATCACAAATTGCTCTCTTGAGCCTAAAGCATGCCACTTTAGCACTTTACTCAAAGATAGGCCACGAATTATGCGTCACTCCTCTTGGACGCGCTACAAACAAGGAGCAATGCATTTGAAGATGCATTGTGCGTCTGAACTAGGCTAACTGTAGCCTTTTCTTGTATTGGCGTCAAGCTAGCACTAACCATTTGTCCTAGCGCATTGGCGCTAACTCTTGCCCTAGCGCTAAAAATGCTAACTTCTCATCCTAGCACGTCTCACCTAGCAAGCATCCTTGGAAAAACGCCTTTGGCACACGTCCTTGGACAAGCGCCTTGGCACAAACGTTCCAGCTAGCAAGCGTCCTTGGTGAAGCTTTACAACCACAACACCCTTGACTAGCATCTCATCATACCAGCGCCCTTGGCGCAGCGTCCTAGCTAGCACGTCCCAGGTACAAGCGGATTGGAAAAACGTGTCCTTAGCGCATCGTCTTTGGCAGCGTCCTTGGCTAACAAGCTTCGTTGAGCAAGTGTCCCAGCCTAGGAAGCGTCCTTGGGCAAGCGTATTTGGCCAAAAGCGTCTCGGCCTATAGCGCCTTTGGCGCATGCGTCCTTGGTGCAAAGTCTTGGCTAATAAGCGTTATTGGCACTAGCTACCCTGGCTTAGCAACATCCTAGCCTTTGCACTGAAAGTGCTAGCCTCCTTAGTAGATTTTTAGCCTTTGTGGCTAGAAAGATAGCTTCATTGCTAGAATCTAGCACATTATCCTTACTCTCATGAGCTAACACATTATCATTGGCGCTAAGAAGCTAGTGCCACCCTTGCTAGTTGCTTCCCTTAGAAATACGTCATTTTCTTCGATATTTGTCTAATTCCAACACTAGTCTTATATGGTCATCTAATAAGCCTTCTTGCTTAAGAAGCTCTTCACAATCTTGGCCTCAAACGTCTTCCAAATTCATGTCAAGTCACTTCCAAAGATAACATTTAACTATTAAAATTATGCCACGCTATTTCAAAGTTAGCATGTGACTACTGAACTTACCAAACTTGATACTAATCAGTCTGATTATCAATTTTTAGTGAGTTACACAACTTACTTCACTAAGTTAGCAAGTCATTTGACTTGACTTGACCTGATCAAAATAATAGTGGTCCACAATTCCATTATCATTTTACGAGATATCAAATACAACACATGGGAGATTCTCATTGAAGTATTGGTCTGGCGGTCTATGGCAATCGTGCGTTGAGGCAACACATCCACGAACAAGAAGGTAACAAGTAGTGGGACAGTTATAAGGCAGTTGAGAGTACGAGGAGTAATGGTCATACAAGTCTTCCTTACTCTTTGGACATGACTCCATAACGATCTCCACAATTGTTACTCCTCCACTTCTCTTCTAACTTCCGCCACTTACGAGAAATCAGTGTGTCTTCTTAGAAATATAAATATATGGCTTCATCTATTCGAAAGAAGAACAATATGAAAGAACTAAGAAATATAGAATTAGTGATTCATCCTAGAGATAATATGTTCTTCTTTATACACCACCATTACTCATTACACTGATATTTCTCAACCTTCTTTGCTTTCCTCCCCTAATACCTACCCAATCTTCTCCACCTCTGTGATTGAAACAAGACGTGAACATCCATTTCTTGGTTTAAGCTCGTCCTGTACGATTTTGATCTTTCGAACCTACCTGAAAGTACCATTTTGCAGTACATTTGTTTTCACCCTAAAACAACCTTCATTGGATATAGTCATTTACACAAAGGTTATAGGTGTTATGAAAATTCAAGAAAGAAGGTGTTCATTTCTAGACATGTTTTGGTTGGTGAGCTAACATTCCTATTATGCACTTGTACAACATCTGATACTCATTCAACTAAGTCCATTGTGACTATTGATATTATAAAATCATTCACTCCTTCTACTACATCCACATCACCTACAACAACTATTGAAAAAATTGATACTGATAAGATCATTCAACATACACCTATTATGCCAGATGGGTCTCGATCTGATATTTCACAACCTTCTACATTAATACCAATTGATCCCAATCCAACTGTTATTGTTCCTCTGTTTGTGGGTAAAAACGATCGAATGACAAAAAGGGAAAAAATAATCGAATAGGTTAATATCGAATCGCTTAAACACCAAACATTTGTACTATATAAATATTTTTAAGATTTGAGAGATCAATATGTACGAAACTGGAATCAAGAAATGACCGTTCCGATTTCGCTTCAGTCACAAGAAAAGGAAAATGGTTGATCTGTAGGGAGGGAAGCAGAGAGAGTATTGAGATCAATCGAGGTTGAGTGTCGATGGTTGTATGTGTTTGAACTGTTGTAAAGACAAAATGATAGTTCTGTGACCATTCAAGTGCTTGTGAGATGAAACTCTTGTCCTCTTGTCGATAGGTTAAAGAACATATTTATAGCATTGGAAGTTAACACATTGGTCTCGTAAGTGGTGGAAGTTGTATAGAAGTGGAAGAGTGGAGAAGTGGATATCGTGTATTGATAACCAACTTCATCGTGTTAGTGGGACATGATAGTTGTACGACCACTATTCCCTTTACTCATTCAACTGCCGACACGACTTCATACTTTCTCATCATGGGTGTATTGTTACACCACACATGTTGTAGGACGTCAGACCAAAACCCTAGTGAATATCCCCCTATGTGACATAATTGATGTCTCGAGCATGGTTGAGTCTACTTCGTAGACGATTGGTCAGTCGTTGACCGAGCTAGAATGTCAATCTTTAGCATGTTGATGAGTCTTGTATGTTGACTCATTGGTGGACGAAGCACTAGTTGTGTGTTGAGATAAGCAGTGACGCTTAATAGGTTGTGGACACTATATCTACTTCAGAGGACTGACATGCTTGACTGCAAACCTTGCTTAACACATGTTGCACATGCACTAGAATTTTGATCCATAATGGTAAGCTTCTAGCATATCCACAAACGTACTGGGGCATAGTTGGAGCGTTGCAGTATCTCACTCTTACTCATCCTGATATTACCTTTGGCGTCAACTACACTTCTCACTTATGCATGCTCCCAGAACATGACATATGCTGCTGGTGAAAAGAATCTTGTGTTATCTGAAGCATTCTCTTGGGTCTGGGACTACAATTACTGCTGGTGGTATCACTTTTCTTTATGGGTCCTTAGAATCTGATTGGGCAGGCTAATACGCGAAAGTCCATTATTGGCTATTATGTATTTCTTAGATCTTTGCTTATCTCCTGACAGTCTAAAAAGCATCCTACAATTTCCAAATCAACTACTGAGGTTGAATACAAGACCCTTTCACTGCTTAATACTAACGTAATGTGGCTCTTAACTCTTTCAACAAACTTCATATACATCTGTCTACACCATTTATCTTCTACTGTGGCAACAATAATGCTCGATCCCTGCTGTGAACCCTGTTTTCCATGCTCAGACAAAACACATCGAAGTTGACTATCATAATGTATGTGATATGATTGTAGCTAAGTTTGTGTCTTTTGAGTATATTTCATATTCCTTACAACTGTGTGACATTCTCATTAAGGGTTTGAATCATCCCAACTTATTTGGATTGCGTGATAACCTGATGTATTTTACTACCCCTGTATCAGTTTGAGGGTGTGTGTTAGAAGGTATAGTAATTATTTGTATCGTGGGGGTGTAATAATCTTATGATTTCTCTTATATCTGTTAGGTTTGTTAGTTGTCGTTTATTCACTGTTGTTAGGTTTCTGTTAACTCACACCTTATCATGCCCTATAAACGTTCAGGTGTTATCTTTGTAATGACACGACAATTAATCAATCAAAATATTCTCTTTCACCTATATTCGAGCGGAGTTCAAAACTTCCGACGTTGTTTTAATAAAACACTACCAGTTTTTTCCCCCGGTGTTTGAAACTGAGTCTAGTGTTTTCATATACTCACAATGTTTAAAACTATGCCTACATTTTAAACGTAGTTTAAAATCGAGCCTAATTTTCAACTACAGTTTAAAACCGAGCCTAAAGTTCAAACTTAGTTAAAATTCGAACCTAACATATTCTCAAATGATGTTTTGTATTCTCCTTTTAATACCATGATGTGCCTTGATTTGAAAAGATTTTCAAACACCGATTGGTGTTTAAAACAACACCATACATTTGACATAGTTTGAAACATCGCGTTTACGTCTGTTGTATTAGAGAAATATTAAATTAAAATGATATATGTACCCCTCGGGTTTGCCATAAATATATTGTGTATACAAATTTATAACATTTCCACTACCATTCCAATATGGTATATATACTATATTAATTTGTACACTATGATGATCTAACAACATAAATTACACTTAATATAAATCTTTACAACATTTTTGGTTGTGGATATGCTTTCCAATAAACTGTAGCTTAGGACAGTTCCTATGCACCTCTCAAATGGCAAAATTTGGTCATTTTGATCTACTATGGACCTCTCAAATGGACAAAATGACCTTTCAAACGCTTAATTTTGGATTTTAGAACTGCGCAACATAGTCTCTATCGCTGGCGGCCAAGACTCTGTCGCTCGGCAGAGACTATGTCGCCAACGACTAACTCTTTGCCGCCTATAAATTCACCGTTTTTAAACTAAATTTTTACACCAAAACTTTAACACAAAAAATTTCTACTTTCTACTCTAAATTTTCTAATTTTTTTTACCAAATGATACAAATTGCAACCCAACTTGATTTGGCAACACAACTAGATTTTTCTGGAGTCATTCTTAAAGTCGTTGTTAGTAAGATATGTGATGGTTATAAGAAAATAGAGAATGATAAAATAAGTCTTCAAGTTTTAGATGTTAACTAAGTGCAAATCTGCACCTAAAAGAAAAAGAACAGTGCAAGGCAAGAAAAATGAAGGCAAATAAAATTTGAAAGTTAGTTGTAGTACTTCTCACAAAAACCACGGAAAATTTTCTCAAGAGCACATCGAATGGAAGATACGTCAAATGAAGATAAACATGAAGCCCAAGATTGTCAGAGATTTTTACTGAAGTGTTTAAGGTTTTACTGCCCTAGTTTATATCTTGTAAAAGATCGTAGTTTAGTAATAAATTAATATAATGGAGATTAGTGTTTTAGCTAATTGAATAAAATTATTAATTAAGCTTGCAATCAAATTGTTCAATCAAATTAACTTTTTATTTCGACTACTTTTGACCAAATATATTTCTTTTCACGTTAACGCATTTAAATTCATTAACATAATTAAATCAAAACAAACTAGTTTTTGATTCAATTAATAATCTTCGTTACATAAAATTAAAATTACATTTGATTTTCTGGTTGATTTCCTCGTTGATTAAAGACCCAACTTGGAACTTCGTTGTTGACCCATTGTGCTAACATGGCTGTTATAGAAGTATCTTGAGTAGCTTCAGGAGGTTGGGTTTCATCACCATAACCTGCAAATGGAATCGAATGAACCTTAGAACTGGATGCTCCAACGTCTTGAACGGGTCGAGACCCTGAGAAGCCTCTTATCTTGGAGTCGGGGTATAAAGATTCGAAAATATTGGACGACCGCTTGGAGTCGTCAAATCATATTCTCCGGCATCATGTATCATAAAAGTTTCTGGCACGTTCTCTGGTGTGTCAGCACTTTTTTAACTGCTTCTACGACTTGGTTGACCTAGACTAGATTCATCTGGAATATCAAAACTCAATGTATTCGTCATTTGGGTCATCTACCCCGAGTAATACCCCTGTATTTTTTGTGATCGCCAATGATACTCGTTCAACCTTTCCCACAATTATTTTTTGTAGCTTATACCCCCCAATACGGATACAGTCGTTCCATAGCTTGAGAAGTAATTGGAACAGTGATACGCTCCCCTTGTAGATTAATCCTCGGTACCTCCCAGTCAAACGGTAGCATAACTGACGAAGAAGATGAACCTCCCTGGCCACTGGGATAAACAAAGGAAGCAGGCATTTCTGGTGGAGGTTGGGATGGAAGAAACGCGAAATCAAGTGGCAATCTACCTAGAGCTGGCATATCCATCACTCCCACATGTTGTGGATCCATATAAATATTAGGCTTGCTAATATAGTTGAACCAACTATTATAATCACTACTGTCAATATGGGCCACAACTAAGTCATCAACATGTTACCATGGTTGACCAAGTTGAATCAACCTATAGTAATCCTCAAAGGAAATATCCCTGCTTGGAACTGGGTTGATTGCTTTTATTATTCTCCCTTAAAGCTGTAGAAGGTGTTTTTCCCCCAAAGTACCAAACACCTTCTTGAATGTAGTATTGAAAAACAACGATCGACGTAAACTCAACTGTAGCATCCTTTGGGCAGAATCACTTTGGTACTCTGGGTGATCCGCATAAGGCATAGTAATAAATTTTTTGCGTTGTTTTACACAGTTGTTGAATCCTTTGAGGCCGCTCAGAGTGTTGATCGTCATCGACCTGATTGAGGATCCAATTGTCATTCCAGTACTTCTCTATAACTGGAAAAACAACGATTTGTTGTAGAAGATCAGGTTCACCAACACAGAAGTAAGTATACCACCAATACTATAGAAACATTTGGAAATTTAAGTAGTTAGTAATTTAACATTAAAAAAAATTAATTTAAAAATTAATTAGCTTTTTACCTTCAAGATTCCCAAAAATAATTCAAACTTGGTTTGAAGCCCGATCAATGACTAAGGCCTATGTACAACGAAGATAGCAGTGCAGACCCCCAGTCATATCCTGGAGCTAACTCTAAATTCTAAAGCGCATCGATAAACCCAGCAGATATCACGGAGCTAAACTCTGATTCCACCAGCATGATAACTCTGTGGTCATTATTTCGTTCCTCATCAGCACAATACAATACAAGGAGTTCTTACCATATATTTTGTGATATCCACTTTTGTTGGTCATATGGAACCATATCTCCCTCGCATAGTATTCCCGTCAACATATAAATATCTAACGGCGTAACTTCTACAAACAATATTTTGAAATTAAATTTCGGTTATAAATCATAATGTTTGCATAATCTAAAGTCTGTATATATGAAACCAAAAATAAAAATGTATTAATTAGAGAACAAACAAACTTACCACATTCAAAATCCTTAAAATAGAACATATTTGTAGTCTTCCACCAACGTTCTAATAATACTTGAGCAACTGATCTATGGTTCTTATTGTTTAAAAAATATAAACGGTACCACATATATCTCCAGACTCTCTCTTTAACTGCACCAGGGAGCCACCCGTACACCGTAGTAAATTCAGTCCACCCACCTCTTAGCTTGGTAAACTAACTTCTCTCTTGATCGCCTGATATATGGTCATCCACTACATCAGTGCCCGCAAACTGTCTAACATGTTGGAACCTCTCCTCTCTATCCTGGTCCCAGTTCACTCTACTCTTTGGGCCGCCTGATGGTTGTCCTTTTCTATTTCGTTTATACCTTACACTCATTTTAGCATAAGATTTTTGTTGCAGTAAAAACTTTAAAAAAAATTAGTCTAGAAATTCTTTTGTTGAATTGGATGTGAAAATTTGAATGAAAGAGTCTCTATTTATAAGCGGTAGAGAATCGGTCGTGAACGATGGAAACTATATCGAGCGACAGAGTCTTTATCACCAGTAATAAAGACTTGATCACTAACGATGAAAATTTTATCGTTCGATAAAGACCTAGTTGCTTACCACTTCTCTATGGTAACGCGACCAATTTATCCACCCATTTAATATGGATGCATAGAAACTGGCCTTAGCCGTCCAAATTACTTAGCCATGAACAAAAAGTTTAGATATAACGGAACTTTGGTGAAATGATATCTGGATAGTAAATTAATCAATTAGGTTAAATTATATATTCCCAGATACGATTATGATTTTTCCGTCGACAATTTCTAACTTGTAATTTCTCTTCATCCCACACGTTTGATATAACATGGCTACAGCTCCATTTCTCTACTCGTTGTTAATGCTTCCAGCTGTTCAACAACATATATACACACATTATGCAATCTTTTTAGTATCTCTTTATCCTTCTAACAATCCCCTCTGATCAGTGTAACTCCCATGGCGGAGGAAACTGATACCAGAGGAAACCTCAACATCAAACGCAAAAGAAAAAACTCCCGTTTTCTATCTTGTTTTGGTTTTTCACACCGAGATGACAAATATCTGCCGGAGCTAAATGTCTGTGATGACCGAAAAAGACACGTCGCTGGTTTTCTAATGCGAAACTTCATCTCAAGAACTCCGTCAAAGAAACTATTGCAGTTTATAACCCACCAGTCTTCAAGAAAATTGATGGCAAGAAACAAATTAAAGAAGTGAGGTATGATAGCCTCACGGGAAAAGGCAGTGAGTTTAGATCGTAAAACGGTGAAGTTTGAAACTCTATTATCATGTGACCAGACGCCGAGCTTTGATGGAAAATCACTAAAGGTATGTCTTCGATCAATTTGACCTCAGTTAATAATTAAAGTTCATATAACTCTTAATTAGTTCTTGAAAATTCCACCCTTTATTATAGAACCCTCGTATAGGGCTTACACTTCCAATATAATTTTTTTTAGAGGTTTTAGGGCATCTCATTAGTTGGTTAGGGGTATCCTATAACAATATCAAATGTCTATATTATCCTTTTAACTTTCCTTCTTCATTTCAACTTTTTTTCTCCTTATTTTCTTCTCCATTAAAATTCCTCATCAATTAATCAGCGATTTGAAGATAAAGAATCCTACTAAAGTTATAACATGTAGTAGTGATGACAATCAAAATCAATCAACCTAACCTAATCAAGAAATTGAAGAAGAAATCGGTGGTGAAGGCATTGAAACTCCTAAAAAAAAAGCACATGGTGTATATGAGGTATGATTCGATAAGAACCCATGTTTTTTTTCTTCTTTTTGTGATTGACATCTTCTTTGATTAATTGATTAAAAAAAGAAGTTCCAGAATTATTTACGGTTGGATTTTATTCAGAATCCAACCTAATTTCATGTTTTGAAGAACTTACGGTTGGGAACCCAACCGTAACTGAATTTTTATTAAATTTACGTTTAGGTTTTTCCAATTTCCAACCGTAAATTCACATAATGAAGATGAAGATGACATTTTAGTAAATTCACTTGTAGCAAAATTTGGTTGATTTTTTACGTTTAGGTTTTTTGAACCGTAATTCATTTTACGGTTGGGTTCGAAAGTCATTAATCAACCGTAAATTTCCCTGATAGTTCAATTTTTTTTGGGTTTCTTTTTACGTTTGGGTTTTCCAATCGTAACTTTTTTACGGTTTGGTTTAGATTCAAAACCCAACCGTAAAAGTTGTTACGTTTGGATTCAATTGGTCTAACCAACCGTAAAAAAAAACCAGGGTGAATTACGGTTGAGAATCAAATATCAAACCCAATCGTAATTCCATTTACGTTTGGAATTGTTTTGCTCGAACTCAACAGTAACTAATGCAATAAATATCCATGCACATAATGAGTTGGTTGGTTTTGATGCTAAAAATCCAACCGTAAAACTGTTACAATTGGGTTTTCCACCATTGATGGCCAGTTACGGTTAGGTTAGGATGAACATCTTACCGTAAATTTTACTTACGGCTGAGTTCGAGATGAAAACCCAGCCGTAAACTTTCCTAAATCATAAATTTTTTTCCTTTTTTACGTACTTTCAGAAAATTTGAGCAATAAAAAGACCAAGAGTTTAAGTTATCATACAAGGATTCACCCATCTCAAGTTTCTCACTAGAATCATTCATTTTGGTTGAGTGAATCAAAATATAGGGTTTTTCAAAAATCTTCAAAAAAAAAAAAATTCTTCTATTTTTTCTTCCCACCAAAACAAAATATATAAAAATTTAATTTGATTAAGTATAATATTATTATTAGTTTAATCTATTAGCTGATTAGATTAATTTTTATTAACAAAATAAGTATAATTTAACTACTATAAAAGTATAATAGATATAGGGTTTTTAAATTCATCTCTAGTAATCCTATTTTATCTTCTTATAAAAAAATCATTTATTAAAAATATAAATCCCTATATAAAGGTTTTTATTATATTGGACATCCGGAATTTAAATCCACATTTGTTAAATAGTTTAGGAATTTCGCTCAACTTAGAAATGAGTTCAAACCAGGGTTAATAATCAATAAAACCGTCCACATTTTTTTCTATTCCGGTGTGGATCATAAATGTTAACTTTATTGTTTGTCTTTTCTATTATTGAAAATGAACCTTATAGTTGTTATGTATCAGTGAATTCTTTTTATTTGTTGTTAAGCTGTCGGTAGAATGGACCTCTGAAAATATCAGGTGTTACATACCAAATTTTCCATTTCTTATATTTTATACAGTAACAATTTACTTCCTTCCTACTAGCCGCACAGACACATTCTCGAGTTTTAGTGGCTTATAGGGCTCGCGACTTAGTCCTATCGAAAATCAACGGGAAATCATTCTGATACAAAATTAGCTTTTAGTCCTAGCTCGCCAATGTGCACCTTAGAGCATCTACAGTGGTGCGATTAAATGATGGACCAAAAATCAAATTTGGTCCGTCAAAATTCAATCACAATGGGCCGATTAAATTTGGATTTTGGTCCGGATTTTTTACTGTTTGGGATCAAATTTGATCCACCAAACCCCATTATAGTGGAGTGTTAGCCTAGTCGTGGTTCTCTTGCCAGGTGTGACGCTGGATCTCCGTCTGGTGGCAGGCGTTTAACTAGATGTGTGTTTCATTTGTCAGGCGTGAACCAGAACTCTTCCCCATCAGGCGTTCATCGAAGAGCACGTCTAACGGGGCGTAACGCCAGAAGCACGCTTGTTACTCAAGTGTTTGGCTAGATTAAAACATGTATTGGGCGTTTGGATATTACAACGCCTGTTCTTGGTGTGCGCCTAAGAGACGTCTGTGTGTGGGGCGTTCCTCTAAGCGAGCGCCTTGTGTGGGGCATGATTCTAAGCGAACACCTACTCTTGACAGTTGAGATATCCGTTGAGATTTGTTACCATTGTAACGGCTATATTTTGGCATACCTATAAATGAATTGGTTGATTGAGTGTTTCATATACTACTAACCCATTTTCATTTCATTTGTATAGAGAAAAATTTCGTTCTTTTTCATATATTTGTATTCCAAATCGGTTAGAATTATGGCACCAAAATCACGAGATCCAAATTTTACTACATTTGAAGATGTAACAATGTGTAGAATTCATTTATCAATATCTCAAGATTGTAGTGTTGGTTCCGATCAATCAGAAGAAAAATTATGGTCTCACATCTTAAATGGGATGAAATAAGCCATACCTACAATGTCGGGGCGCACTTGGACCTCCATTAGAAACGATTTTAGGGAATAAGTAAAGATGTGGCGCTTTACTCTGCAAAATAGGCGGAAGTGGAACATGAACACCATACTGGATGGGGCCCCGAAACAAAGGTAAGTACTCGTTTAATTTTTGTCCGGTACATTCTTGTTTTGAATTGTATATCGTTCACTAAACATTTAAAAAAAAAAACAGACTGAAGAAGTAAGGAAGCTTTTCAAGGAAACTAATGGTGGTAAAATATTTAAGCATGAAGAGTGCTACGCAATTATGTTAGAAAATATCAAATATTCACGACGATCGACAGCTGTTTTCGATTCATCACAAGCTGAGGAAGATTCTGAAAGTAGCGAGGAAGGTCGGGAAAGACAGGAAACAAGCCAAGACCATTCCAGTGGTGATAAAGAAATAAGAGATATACCTAACACATATAAATATTATATGGAAAAAAAGAGAGGCGAAACGACAAAAGAAAATAGGGAGAGCAAAATCCAGTGGCCAACATGAAATGATGGAAATAATTATTAAGGAGCAAAAAAACTTCAACACCAATTATATAGAACAAACAAAAATGAAGATGACGCAGAGAGAATCCGAGTTTACAGCAAAACTAGCTGAGTCTTCGTCAAAATTTGCAGCAAAACAAGCTAGGAAAGAAAAACTTGAGGCAAAGAAAGAAGCAGACGACGAGTTTCGCATAATGATGATGGATGTCTCCGGGTTGGATGCCGTAAGAAAAGAGTACATCGAACTTATGAAGGCAGGCATTTTGCAGAGAATGAGAATCCAAGCATAAAACATTCTCAGATTAGCTGAAACCTTATTTATTTGGATTATTAATTGATTGACATTTTCAGTTTCTACTTTTATGATTTATATATTTATTTATTAGATAAGTAGCAAGAGGTTAAAATTCTAAGGCTTAGTTTTGAATTAATAGTGTTATTTTAAAAGTTAGTGAACTTCCAATGTACCTTTTCCTTGAATTAATGAAAACTTTAAATTTCGAGTAATTAAGTAATTTAGATGAAAAAGAACTACCAACCACTCATTTTTTTGCATTAACATCAACATGATAAAAGACTACACACTCAAGATACGAGCCTATCTACTCTTTTCCTACATGAGTAGATAAGTGAGATTGTTTAAATTTTTCAGATTGACAAAGTAAATAATTGAAACGTTGGATTCCACCTAATAGACTGTTAGTATGGCACCAAAACCACGAGGTCCAAATGTATACGAGATAAAATTCCGTTCTTTTTCATATATTTTTCTTTCAAATTTAGAATTATGGCACCAAAACCACGAGGTCGAAATTTTACTACATTTGAAGATATAACGATGTGTAGAATTCATTTATCAATATCTCAAGATTATAGTGTTGGTTTCGATCAATCAGAAAAAAAAAACTACAAGCCACTCATTCATTCAAGCTAAATTAAGAAATTAATATTCATAATAAAAGTACTAATAAGGTTCAACACAACCAACAATACTACGAAAAAGTCTTATCTAAAAGATAAAAACATAAAGATAGAACAAAGTCCATAATTCATTCATCCACTACGACCAACATTCTCTTGAACATCCCCGCCAAATGGTGATAAACATTCAGGCCTCCTCGTCATACACCTTCGTTCTTCAGGTTTTGATATCTCTTTAAGTACTTGTAGAATTGTTTTTTGTTTTTCAACACCCAACAACTCCCCAGTGTCAATGGAACGACTCAAGTCCCTGACCAACAAATTTACTCGATTCCTAAAGATATTATAAATAACCAAAAGTTGGGAAAAAAATAAAGATCAAATTTATATTTTCGGCTTGGTCAAGCTACACGACCCGACCATAACTAGATTTACAGTTAGGAATGTTACGATTTCCCAACCGTAAAAATGGCATAAATACCAAGGTTCACTGGTTGAATCCAGATCAACATACGACTAGGAAAAACAAGGTGTAGGATACCATTTACGGTTGAGAATGAGTTTTTTTTTATTGTTACCTTATAACATACATTTCGATGGGAATCACTGGTGATTGAACTTCTTCATTCACCAAATCTTGAATTTTTGGAGCAACAACTACACCACTTCCAGATTCAGTTGATAGTGGATTCAAACCAATTCGTTCCAATCTTGTAACTCTAGACTTGTTCATCTTCAGAATCAGCGTGAAGTTTTATGAGAATCAACAAAGAAAAACAATCGATGAATAGAGAAAAGATGGAGTTTAAGTTTACGGCTAAAACTCTACACTAATCCATAAATCAACAAAAATACTAATTTCATCATTAAAGAAATAATCCTCTAATTAGATAGTCAAATGTACAAATATTCATAAATCATCAAGAATACAAAATTCATGATTCACAAAATAGTCCACTACTAATCAAATCATCAACTTTACGGAAATTCATCATAATTCCTAATTTTATAATTTCATAAACATTCATTATAAAACATAAACATTCATAATTCCAAAATTTCATAAACAATCATATCAAATCAATTAATCATAAAATTAACCACAACCCAACTCAAATTAACCAACAACTTAACAAATTCTCATCAATTCTTTATACCCAATTTACAACTTCCATAAACCCTAGAATTATACTCAATTCCAAAATTACAATTTGTAAAACCTAATATGTCTATTTCATAATCATATGTTTAATCTTTAAACATATATAACAAATTTAATTAACAAAACATTACAATAAATCATAATCTAAACCTATGAAATCCATTAAAATTTATATCAAAGTTTGAGTTTATTACCTTGCTTTTGAAATAATCCTAACTTAGATTAGTTGGTATCAAATCTGCCAAGCTTTTGCAAATTTGAAAAGAGGTTGAGCTTGATTTGGAGGGAGAATTCGGTTTAGCAAGTGGTGTGGAAGGCGCTTGAGTGGAATGCGTCTGTCTGTTGGAAGTGTTCAGGAGAAAAATGAAAATGTGGAGAGGAGAAAAGAGTTGTGCGAACATATATTGCTCTGCCCCTTTAAGCGTTCACCCAGCTCTCCGCCTGGTAAGACGCGTGTTTGGCTAAGGAAGCGCCTGCTGATTCAAGCGTAACCTTAAGCGTGCGCCCATCTTTTTTGAAACACGTACCAGCTGCACGATTATACTATTGACCTGGCGTGTTGTTAGGATAACGCCCCATCAGGCGTTCGGATAAACACACGCCTGTTGCTGGGGCGTGCCACTAAGCGTGCGTCTATCATCAGACGTTCTTTTGGGTTACGCCTTCCACCGAGCGTTCATCCAGCGTCCGCCCCAACCAAGCGTTTTCACAGGCGTACGCCCGTAAAACAAAATTTCAACAGACGTATACTTATATATGCGCCCAACGACATGCGCTAGTTTAGACTTCCGCCCGATCAAATTTTAATATGTTATCGTTATGTTTTAAAAGGAGTAAAGATTAAATTTTTACTCTTTACTTTTTTGGGACCGTGAATTCTCTTATGCACCCGACAACCTCAAAATAGGTCCCAGCTGTCTGATCAAAACAAAAAAATCCTCGAAATAGGATGTTAATGTCGGTTTTGTTGTAAAAGATTAGAAGTTGTAAAGGTTGAGATGGAAGCTGGTTACCAACGTGATTCTGCGGCAAAGAAGTTGGGCCGAGAAATGGTCACAGTGTCCTCACCATTACGAAATTCACCAGGCTTGAGTAAGAAATTAGTGAAGAAAGTACTGGGAATGTGGCCCGATAGTTTGTATGTCAGCTATAGCGATGATAATGGCAATGATGCTCATGCGGGGTAAGATTTCCGCTATATTCTACACTGCAGCTTGGTTATATTTTCTTCATTATTATAGAATGATGGGTGGGTAAATAATAAAAGAAATAGAAGGAAAGGGGTAAAATTCAGTGAATATAATGAAAAGCGTCGACTCAAAAGACTATAAGAAGAGAACCGTTGGAAGGACTAATAGAGAAGAAGCATATGTGGTCTCTTAAATGAAAATGAATTTTGAAATTGGAAAAGGGTTTTTCTTACTCTTTCATTTTTCCATAATTTGATTTGTTGGTGAGATGATTTGTAATTGTATTATTTCTTTGTCTGCTTGTCTTTTTTGAGTTTGTATAAATTATCAAGTTACGTACACTTATGTTGGAGCATTTAGATTGTTCTTTGTTGCTTATAATATATGGAGGTGGAATCTAAATTACGAATGACAGTTATGGTATTAAGTGGTGTTAAGATTTGTTTCAACACTTACACTTGACAGATATGGAAGGAAACTAAAACTTTATAAGTGTTGGTCGAGATGCATTCGGTGGTGGTAGAGGATTTTTCAAATTTTGGATTGTGGGAAATGAACAATTTCCGCTAAAAGATATTGGGTTACTCGTGGGCTGTTAAAACTTTAGCCCATCTAAAGTTTGGATGATAGATCTTTATTCGTTGATGTCACTTGACCTTTGGTGAAAAAATCAGCGCGAGTTAATGCCGAGCAGAGATGTATATAACCTTTAATAAACGACAAACCGCTCGTTCACGGAAAAAATAATAGTCTATTTGAACATGTTTCGTACGAGAATGCATTAAAAAATTAAAGGCCATGCATGTGGTGTTGATATTATTGCAATATAAGATGGGAGTTTGCGTCATGACAATAAACAAATCTTTGAAGAAATATTAAATCCATGTTATATCAGTTGTTGTCAGACCAAGTGCGCGATATTCTTCTTCAACGCTACTACGAGCAACCGTGGGTTGCTTATTCAATGACCAGGAGATTACATGATTACCAAGAAACACACAACTGCATGTGGTAGAGAGCAGAGTGTCCGGAATCCCTTCCGAATTTGCATCATTAAAATCTCGAAGTTGATATGAAGAGGCGGAATTAAAGAACATACCACGTCCCAAAGTGCCTTTTAGATATCTTACTATCTTGTTAACTGCAATAAAATGAACATCAATAGGGGAGTGCATAATCAGACTCACTTGATTAACCGAATAAGAAATTTCCCCCCGGAAAAACATGGGGTGGATATAGACCATTTATAAGATCAACTCTATTGAGAATATCAAAAGTATAACAGTTTTGGGTAAGATGAAGACCATACTTGGACCTGTTGATTTCCATGCCTAAGAAACAATTGACATCACCAAGATCAGTGATGGAAAATTCTTTAAGAAGATCATCAATGAGAGTATGTAAAGTAGGATCTGAACTTGTTAACAAAATATCATCAATATAAAGGAGTAAAACCAAAATTATTTTACTAGACTGACGAGTAAAGAGAGAAGAGTCTAATTTGGAGGCCACAAAACCAAGTGAAAAAATAAATGAAGTAAACCTGGTAAAACAGGCACGAGGTGCTTGTTTGAGACCGTATAGAGCTTTTTGAAGTTTACAAACATGAGTAGGATATTATTTGTTTATGAAACTAGGAGGCCAAACCATATAAACGTCCTTATTACGAAACCATGAAGAAAGGCATTATTGACATCCAGTTGTCGAATAGGCCATGATTCAGTAACATCAATATTTAATACTAGTCTGATAGTAGCAGGTTTTATTAGAGGACTAAAAGTTTCTTCATAAGCAAGACCAAATTGTTAAGAGTAACCTTTGGCAACAAGATGCGATTTATAACGAACGACACGACCATCGGATTTTTGCTTAATTCGATACACCCAATTGCGTTCGAGTAAGTTCATACTAGGGTCATAAAGAACATATGACCAAGTATTATTAGAGAGAAGAGCATTAAACGCATTATGTATTGATTTCTGCCATTTTGGATCTTTGGATGAAGTGGTAAAACAAATAGGTTCAGAAGGTATATCCTACAAAACATTCGAAAAACACTGTGAAATTGGATTTTTAGTAGCAAGAAGAGAAAAATGAACTTTGGGTTTGTGAATACATGATTGTGATCTTGTAACAATGGTACGTTGAGGAGGTACCAGAACAGGGGAAGTAGTCGTAGGAGCTTGGAAACTATCCACTGGTGGAGGTTGTGAAACATGTATATATATGTACTTGTTGTGTTATATGCATGTGTAACGTCTGAATACCCATGTCATATACATGTTTAACTGCTGAGTAGACATGCCATATATGGTGATGACGGTGTATCTATATGTACCTACTGAGTACACAAATCATATGTGGTGGTGGTGGGCAGTGGTGGCAGTGTTAGGTGGTGGTGGTGGGCGGTGGTGGCAATGTTAGGTGGTGGTGGTGGGTGGTGGTGGCAGTGTTAGGTGGTAGTGGTGGGAGGTGGTGGCAATGTTAGGTGGTGGTGGCGGCAAGTGGAGGGGATGGTGGGCGGCAACGACGGTGGTGGTGAGTGGTGATGGTTGGGACATTATTTTACTGTATTTTAATAATTTTGGGTCTAGATTTAAATTTCTTTTCATGAGGGGCTTGCTAATATGTTTGAGGTATGAATGACTTTTGATAATTTAGGGTAAACCATGGGTGGGGCCTTAGCATAATTTCCCTATCACTAAATATCTATAGTATTCAAATTGTTTTTTTTTTTT
>JAJJMC010002778.1:0-19351 GCA_023531435.1 Papaver californicum
AAAGGTACTTCCGCCTTTATACACCCAGTAATCTTATTGGAGAAAAACAAAGACCTATTTTTCTGTTTTTATGCAATAAGAATCAAATAATTATTTCTGAATTATTGAGCCGTAATATTAAAATCAAAAGGAAAGAACATTACGTACCAGTCTTTCATAACCAGAAGGTTTGTCTTTGATGATACAAGTATAATCGGAAGCCTTGGTGGTCTTTCCTTTATCTTCACGGATCACATGAAGATGATAATTCTCCCGGTACCATTCCATATATCCTGGATGTACTTCATCACCTCGGTTGACAGGTCTCCCATCGTTGATCAAATATTGCATCCTGTTATTCCAATCTTCAACGGATGGGTTACCAGAGTAAACTATTGTGATAGAGTCTTTACCACATACACAATTCTCAATTCCAATTTGAACTTGCCACGCATGTGACTCCAAGGTTCTTCTTGTACATAACCGAGTTGACACATCACGCTTAAGGCATTGTACATAACATATCTTGTGGGGTGCCACAAGGGTCCATAATAAAACGACAACTCAGACCTTCCCGTTATATGTCCACTAGCTCAATTTTCCTTGTATAGATCAAAGCATACATCTTTGGACGTCATCAAGTCTAATTTCCTCCTCAAAGAAATCAACTGCTGCTCCTTAAACCTTGAACGGTTGTTGTCGAAGATGTATTTTGTTCCTCTGGGTGTTCCTTTCTGCTATATCGAGTTCTCTTTGGCCAAATCGAGGAACGGGAAGTGGTCATAGATCCATGTATAGTGTACATATCAAACCAAGTATGAGAAAATTGATTCTTAAAATAGAAAAAAATAAATAACAATCAAAGCATCAATAGAATTACCAAAATACATGTAGTAGGCTCATATTCCCGACAATTTAGCTAGTTGCTTCTCTCGATGCCTTTCTTAACTCTTTTATCAAGAACGCATGGCATGCGGTACCCCACGACTAATCACGAACTTTATTGAGAGGATGCAATAGTTTTAAAAGGTTAGCGTCGACCCGGTTGCCATTACAATTGGGGAAAATGACACATACCAATACACAGAGGAGATATGCAGTGGCTGCAGTATTCACTTCGTCGTCGTTAAACTCTGGATTCATTTATTCTTTATCCTTGGTACCATTGAACATATTCATCAAGTGGACCATGCTGAACTGTCTAGTTTTGTAACGAAAGCACCGGTTGAACTCAATATCAGATGTCACTCGATCCCAACCAAGGCATTTCTGAGTGCAAAAATAAAGTTTTTCCCAGCTTAACTGCTTTACGTAATCAAACTTGACGGTTGTACCATAGTCAACGGAGAATCTGCACCACATCATCTGGGGTGATCGTCAAACGGCATATGGAAGGTGTCGGTCTCAGGATACATTCTCTCCAGGAAGGCTGATATCGATACTCGGTCATGATCTAACATTAAATTCTTGGCAGCAGTAGATA
Organism: Papaver californicum; assembly: GCA_023531435.1. Classification (NCBI taxonomy): domain Eukaryota; kingdom Viridiplantae; phylum Streptophyta; class Magnoliopsida; order Ranunculales; family Papaveraceae; genus Papaver; species Papaver californicum. The sequence goes on from JAJJMC010002778.1 coordinate 1,463, forward strand.
ACCCCGAGTCATAAATAATTTGCTTGAACGCACTCACCATCTAACGACAAGTCTTTCATTTTCCTTGGTGCAGCTGTAAGTTTGAGTAGACGAACCGCATGGGAATGGTCCTAATATACACGATGAATTATAAAATAATTAGAATAACTGTTAACACTTATACGAATAAAAAGACAATAGCTTAATAATTATGTTTTATAATTATTACCTCAGTTGAATAAATTTCTTTGGCCCATGAGTCTTTGTATCCAAATAACAGATCTCCTCCATCTCTTGGTAACCCAGGGATTTGGCCTGCTTCAATACCCTTCATCTTCAAAGAGGTGGGGACTTGGTGTCCTCTTTTCTTCTTAATTACCTTCTTTGTACCTTGTCCTTCTCCTTGCGTAGCACTTGGTTCTCCTTCTTCTTGGTTTCTAACATGTGGAGCACTTGGTTCTTCTTCTTCTTGGTTTCTAACTTGTAGAACACTTGGTTGTAAACTTGGTTGAGTTCATTCGGTGATAAATATTCCGCTAGCGCTCTTTTCTCTTCTTGCACTACCTGTTACTTTCTTACCCCTTTCACGACGAGGCCCTGAAACAATTATATTTTGGGATTGCTTAGCTCGTCTTTCACTAAAAATAAAAATAAAGAACAATTAGCTCGTAAGACACCGTTTAATCGCTACATAATCGGTAGAAAAAATACATAAAAAACAACCGATTATTTATAATCGGTAGCTCGGGTCCTAGATTATCTCCTGATTATGCAATAATTTTGGGTCATAAAAATCTAAGCTATGGACGCACATATAATCGGTAGTAAAATAAACAAACTAAAAAACGATTACAAAACAATCGATAAATCGAGTCCTAGATTATCTCCCGATTATACATAAAAATTGGATCAGAAAACTCTAAGCTATGGACACACATATAATCGGTAGTCAAATAAACATAATAACAAACGATTACAAAACAATCGGAAGTCAAATACAAAACCTATCTACCGATTAGGTAAAGAGAAATCAAAGGTTTTAAGGAAAATATAATCGAGAGACAATAATCACACATAACTACCGGTTATGATGTAGCACTAACATTTTTTCAATTTTAAAATATTTTAATCGGAAGTTAACAACTACTACATATCTACCGATTAATTCAAAACTATATTCTTCTACATGAAACCATCTAATATAATCGGTAGTTAGATAAAATAAATTAACTACCATTAAGCCTAAATTTTAGTACAGAAAGAAAATCGGTTGTTAATGACTAAATATAACTACCGATTATAGTCGATTTGCTTCAGGAATGATGAATTCTTTCGTAATCAGGAGTTAACAACTACTACATATCTACCGATTGATTCAAAACTATATTCCTCTACATCAAAACCATATAATATAATCGGTAGTTAGATAAAAAAATTAACTACCCATTAAGCCTAAATTTTAGTACATAATTAAAATCGGTAGTTAATGACTAAATCTAACTACCGATTATAGTCGATGTGCTTGACAAATGATGAATTCTTTCATAATCGGGAGTAAACCTATGCGAAACTACCGATTCTGGGTAAAACCGAAAACCCTAGAAATTATAGTGACGATTTCAATCAATTGAAGCAAAATAAACTCAAATAGTGGTATACCCTTACCTAATTGGGGCCATCATACATTGTTGGAGAGTCCAATTGTCAGAATCAGTCTCTGTATCTAGATCATCATCTTTGTGTTCTTCATCTTCTTCACTATGTTCTTCAACAATCTCTATGTTTCTTAATCTCTCCATAAAATTTGGCCGGTACTATTATCAGATTGACGACTTGTTTGTTTCTGTCGAGCCATCTTTATATCGAAATATCAACGATGATTTGGTACGACGATATGATGAATTGGTTTTGAAAATTTCACGAGGAATTTTTTTCTCACAATCGGTAGTCAAGAGAAACAGAAGAAGAAGAGTTAGAAATGAAATGAAATGAAATTAGTTTGGGTTTTCTATTTTTATTAGTGAAAGGGTATATAGATATTTTTATCTATCATTAGCCTATCCGATAACCACATCTATAGAATGAGTATAAATAAATCGTCCCAAATTCTTTTAAGTCGCCTTTCTGGTGATAAGAGCTAGTTTCTGTAGTCTTATCAACACCCATAACCTACTTTCAAATTCCAACTTTCAAAACCAGTTTGTTTACCAATGCATGAATTAAAAATTCGAAAGATGTTTGGTCTTTTCAACCCTTCAGAGAAAACAACCACCTAAAGAACAACACGCCACCCCTAAACCAAACGACTTCAGTCCATGCCTTCTGTAGACAAGTACAAGCTCCTCGTGCTTGTAAAAAAGATAATGTGATGAGTCAGCTCAGTCTCAAAGAGACACATCACCTCAATTACCGTATGTCCAAAAACTATTGGAGGGAATAAAAGATGAGATAAGCATGTCCAAAAACTATTGGAGGAGGAACGAGTTATGATGGGATGAGAAACACCGAAACAAAGCCTTATAAAGCAATGAATTGACAGCTGCAAACTCGATAAAGTTTGAACCTGACAGCATTAATGCATGATCAACACGTGGGTTGCGGGAAAGTAAGGCACACTGCTCAAAACAGATAGCCTTGCTGCTTGACTGACACCAGGTTGCGGGAAAGTCTGACACAATAAAGAAGTAATGATGAGCGTTGATGCATGAGGGATACGTATCAACTTCACAAGCTGCGGAACAAAAAGAACTAAAGCATGACGATTCACTTTTAAGAGCTACGTGTCAAACATGCCATGATTCAAATAAAACCGCAACATTCATCCCAATCCAAAACAGTAACTTAAATACAAGATCGCAGAAGAGCTGCGAGATAACCAGTGAAAAATTACGGGAAACAAGCAATACGCATGCTAATACTTGCGGAAGAACGATCAAGCCTTGCGGAAATTACAAATAAGCTTTGCGGGACTACATATCGCACCATGAATGGATAAGAATAAATAGGTGGAAAGGTAGATTGGTAGGACCCATCAAATTGGCTATAATTACCAAGCTCATAAACAGGAAAAAGGGTTGGAAAATATGGAGAAAAATTGGCCAGAAGGCATAGAAGTGATAGCAAAGATTTAGGTATGAGACTTGTGTAAATTTTTAGTTCAATCAATCCATGATTAACATGATTGTGATTCTATAGTATAACTTTCTTTTGTATTGAATGATGTTGATTGATAAGAATGGAACAAATCTTTTACCCGTGGATGTAGACAGTTAGACTGTCGAACCACGTTAAATGTTTGAGTCAATTTACTTCTAAGTTTTGATTGATTATCATTTTCTAAATGATCACGTGAGTCGATTTTATGATAAGATATCATACTTTATCATGTTCTAAATTCATTTGGTTGTGATCCGAAGAAACTAGATTTTTGGTCACCAAAATTTGGCGCTAGAAACAGGGAGGTAGTAAAGAATTTATTCTACCTGTCAAAAAATTTACCTTTTTAAAAATTTTGAATCGTGTTTTGTTAAGAAAAATTATTTTCCTTAAAGAACAATGATTGAGAGTCATATTGAAAAAAAAAAACTTTACATATGGTTTTCCTTTGAATTAATCAATTCATGAACATATGAATTTGGTTTTTATGATCATACACATTATTCCGTTATTTCATACCTTATATATATGTTAAATTACTTAGGATATTCTTTAAATTGATGGTTCGAAAATTTAGTTTATAAATTTTCACCAGGCCATTATGGTATGTTTATCAAATTCTTGATTCTCACATTAAACTAAAATTTTGATTCTTGAAAGAGACAATGAAATAAGTTTTCAATTGAATTTTCAAACTTGATGTTAACTTGTTAGCACATGACTATACAAAATCTGTGAAAATTAGAGAATTATTCGTTTGTGTGTGACAGCTTAAAGATTAAATTTAATATTTTCTTTCAATTAGGTTGCATTATATATTTATCGAGAATGATAAAACTTTTTGAAACACATAACTTATTATCTGAGCTCTTTTAGAATACTGGTAAAAAAATCCCTACAGCAACATAAGACTGAGCTTAGAAGAAATCACACATCCCAAAAGGGTTCACGCAAATGGAAACAGTGTCACATAGAAACATGCAAGATCAAGATGCCAGTTCAGGAAATCAGGGGAGTAATGCAATAGGGGCTCCTCAAAAAAGGGAAATGGTGGGAGAATCACAAGGGAAACAACCCATTAATGATCAAGTAAACAATTCTGAAGATCACACGAATAGTCGTTCGTTTGAAGAAAATTCTCAAAATAATATTGATCACATTCAACAATTAATGGAAGAAATGGACGAGATGTGCAAGGTACAACAGACTTGTGCGGAACAAATTGCACTTTTGACCAGAGAAAACCAAGTACTCAAAGAAAAAGCCCAGCACGGTGCGGAATCATCTACAATTAGAACACGGGGGCAAGAAGCAAACTCCAGTAGACCCACAGGGAGAAAAGTGGAAGCCAATAAAGATCAAAGAATAATGGTAGTGGAACCCGCACACCAGCGTTATGAACCAGATAGATTGAATTTAGATGGTTCAAGGTTGCAAAATGATAGTTGGAAAAAATGTTATGAGGACATGGAGCAAATGCGAGAAGAAATTAAGAATTTTAAAAATAAAGAGGGTGGACGATTAGAAGAAGTGTTAAAAGAAGCAAGACGAACGCCGTTGGCGCCGTACATGGAGTACGCACCAATGCCCCATGAATGTAGTATTCCCATTTTTGAATGCTATGATGGGATAAAAGACCCAACAACCCACCTGAAGTATTACAATCGCATCATGACACGTTGGGAGAAAGATGATGTTGTTATGTACCGCTATTTTCCCTCGAGTTTGAAAGGAATAGCTTTGGCGTGGTATGATAATTTACCATAAGGGATGGTGTATTCTTACACACAGTTAACCCGCAAGTTCTTAGAAGCATACATGTATAACAAGACCGCATATGCGGGGATGGACAAGCTATACTCTCTTGCCTCGTGGACAGAGGAAACCATCCGAGATTATACAGATCGATGGAAGACGATCTGTCAAGCAATCGGGAATGTAACCCCAGAAGTCGCTATCAATTGTTGTAAATTGGGAATAGCCAATCGAGAAAGCCAACTCTTTGTTGATATCCATGATAAAAACCCACAAAGCAAAGGGGATCTCAGAGATATCATTGAGAAATATGCAAGATTGCAGGACATCCAGAGGCAACATCCGAGAATAACATCACAACCCCAGGGAAATGCCAGAAGAGCCAATTTTGTAGAACCATCATCTGGTTCTGGGAAGAGGTTTGCGGAAAAAACTCCAAACATTGAATCAAAGAGAGGAAAGTTAGAAGAAAGAAGAAAATTCATCCAACAATTTGAGGAGATTTTTTTTACTAAACTCAATACTCCTTATCCAGAAATTTTAAATGCAATAAAAAACATACGAGATTTTCAGTGGCCATGGACGAAGGAACAACAGCCCGCACACACACATAACTCCAAGGAGTATTGTGAATACCATTGCTATCGGGGTCATTCCACAGACTATGCAGGAATCTAATGATGCTAGTACAAAGGTTGATCGATGCGTGGGAGTTAAAATATTTTATTCAATTACCTGATACCCCACCAAGGATTAATAAGGGAAAAGCTGTTAATATTCCTCAAAATAATCAAACTACTAATATGATCTCTTATTCTGAATCGGATCAGTCATTCATGAGTGCAGCTGTTGATAAGAAATTGCATAAAAGAGTCTGCAGTCATGAAGTCTTCAAAGTTGCGGGAAGAGTTACTGAAGTATGGGAAGAATGGATGGCATCCCCGCTAACTTTTTTTGCGGACGAGGTTGACCAAGAGATTGAAATGAACAATGATCTGTTGGTACTTACACTGCCAGTATCTGGATGGATTATAAGGAAGATTCTTATGGATGGGGGCAGCTCTCTTAATGTTTTGTTTTATGATACCTTCCATAAGATGGGGTTAAAAGATGATCAACTAACGCCTTCTTGCTACACAATTTACGGGTTTAACGGATTAGCTTCAAAATCGAAAGGGGAAATCTTGCTTGATGTTGCGGCTGGACCGATAAGTTTTCTGACTAAGTTTAGCGTAGTGTAGGCTCTATCTCCGTACAACGCCATCATTGATAGAAACTGGGTCCATCAGTTGAAAGGGGTAACTTCAACGTATCACCAATACTTGCGGTTTCCAACACCGCAAGGGGAAATAAAGATAAAAGGAGATCAAAATGAAGCAACATCCTGCATTCTAGCAGAAGTCCGCATGAATGAAGAACGACAACAACAACAACAACAAAATAGGAAAAAAAAACGCAAGATGAAAGCTAAAGAAGAAGCCCTGAACCAATATATGATTAAGACTTCGGGAAGAAAAGAAATAGACGAAACAAATGAAGGTATTACAATAAAGGAAAGCATGCCAAAGATTGATGAAGGTAGTACTCCAGCATAGCAACCAAATGGGATCCCACATTTTTAGGAGCTCTCAAACCCACCTTTACATCAATCGAAGAAACCAAAAATGTCAACATAGGAACAGAAGAACTTCCCAAGATGATAAAGATTGGAACGCTAATGGAAACGAAAAGGGAACATAATTTGGTCATTCTACTTAGAGATTTTGTGGACATTTTTGCATGGAAGATGGAGGACATGCCAGGCATCGACCCAACTATCGTATAACATGAGTTACACATACATCCGGAAGCTACGCCTTTTCGGCAACGCATACGTAAAGTTGTACCTAAATATCATTTGCCAGTTGAAAGAGAGTTAAAAAAGCTCATGGATGCGGGATTCATTCGAGAGGTGCGGTATCCAACTTGGATTTCAAACATGGTGATAGTACCAAAAAACAATGACGGAGTAAGAATTTGCATAGACTTCACCAACTTAAACAAAGCATGCCCAAAAGACAGTTATCCGCTTCCCAGCATTGATCAGTTGGTGGACGCTGTTGAAGGAATGAGGCTTTATCCTTTATGGACGGACAATCAGGGTATAATCATATTGCTCTGGCTGAAGAAGATCAAGAGCATACTGCATTCTTTACTCCACACGATTTGTACTGTTATACCAGGATGCCATTTGGGTTAAAAAATGCAGGGGCAACATATCAACGTTTAGTAGAAGCAATTTTTAAGCCATGGATAAGCCGCACCCTGGAAGTTTATGTGGATGACATGTTAATAAAAAGTAAACTTTCAACAAATCATCTACAAGACTTGAGAGAAATATTTGAAGCTTTACGGAAATACAAAATGAAGGTCAATCCAGACAAATGTATTTTTGGGGTTACGTCAGGAAAGTTTCTGGGGTATTTGGTCACCAAAAAAGGAATTGAAGTTGATCCTGCAAAAGTCCAGGCAATAGTGGATATGCCATCTCCAAGGAATATTAAAGAAGTGCAGAAATTAAATGGTTGTTTGGCCGCACTCAGTAGATTTATCGCAAGATTATCGGATAGATGCAAACCCTTTTTTTGATATTTTAAAAAAGAAAAATAAATTTGTATGAAATGAGAATTGCGGGCAAGCTTTCCAAAATATCAAGGTTTATCTCGCCACATTACCTGCACTGTAAAAGCCAAAGCCTGAAGAAGTTCTGGCCTTATACATTGCGGCAACTGAAGATGCAGTAAGTGTGGTATTAGTCCGGACCAATGAGAAGATTGAAAAGCATGTGTATTGCATCAGCAAAACTCTGAACCTCGCAGAAAGAAATCATACTAAAATAGAACAATTAATCTTGGCACTGTTTTTGCTTCTCAGAAGTTGCGCACATATTTCTTAACACATTATGTGCGTGTACCAAGTAAAGCTCCACTGGAATCCGTATTGAAGAATACAGGGAAAGTTGGAAGGATAGCAAAATGGAACGCACAACTCGAACAATTCCACATATTATTTGAATTACAAACTGCGCAGAAGTCGCAAGTCCTGGCTGATTTCCTTGCGGATTTTCCGTTAGATGATGATTTTGAAATTCAAGGTTTGCTCGGATTTGCAGATGATGACCCTCAGGATATCCTAAGCTCTGTAAATTCCCAAAGATGGGAAGTATTTGTTGATGGGGCCAAAAAAAAAGAAGATGCGGGAATTGGAATTGTAATTACGACTCCTACGGGAGATCGAATGGTACATGCATTCCTACTCGAGTTCGACGAACATACAAATAATTAAGTGTTGTATGAGGTTGTGGTTCATACCCTTAGGATCATCATTGAATCGGGGTTCAGCGATGTGCGGCTTATAAGTGACTAACAATTAATAATTCGTCAGGTTGAATTAAAATATCAAGCGTTTGATGAAGACTTGGTAGAATACAAAATTCTTGTGCAAAAACTGGCGTTTCAAATCCCAAATATAACTTTTCGGCATCTGTCCAGAGATAAGAATCGCCATGCTGATGTCTTAGCATTTATTTCTTCAATGATAAAGGATCGGAATACAACAGTAGTAAAAATTGGGCGTATTTATGAACCATCAATCAAGTTGTGGGCAGTTGAAAATATGGAAGAAAAAGTTGGGGAAGATATTGAAGATGCAACTATTCAAGATGATGCAAGTTTCCCACAAAAAACAGAAAATGATTTAACCGGAGAAGATTGGAAACTTCCAATACATCAATATTTGCAAGATGGGATATTACCCGCAAGCACTAAAGAAGCAAGGAAAGTGCAATCAAAATCTGTAAATTATCAGTTGCGAGATAGAATTCTGTACCGCAAATCCTATTTGGGACCGTTACTTCGATGTTTATCGCGAGAGGAAGGGCTGCTAATTCTCAAAGATATACATTATGGAGATGCGGGAAATCATAGTGGAAGACGATCGCTGACACTATCAAAAACGCATGGATATTATTGGTCATTTATGCATAAAGATGTGGAAAATATGGTGAAAAGATGTGAAGAATGTCAGGGCTGTGCGAAAAGAATAAAAGCTCCCGCAACCGAACTTAATTCTGTATTCAGCCCCTGGACATTTGCAAAATGGGGGATAGACATTGTTGGACCATTAGTAGAAGCTAATCAAAAAAGAAAATACTTGATTATAGCTACAGACTATTTCACTAAATGGGTTGAGGCCAAAGCTCTCGCACGAATCAGAGATGATGATGTTTTTAAATTCTTATTTGGGAATATAAGCTGTACATTTGGAATTCCGGTAGCCATAGTCTCCGATAATGGACAACAATTACAAGGGGAAAATATAGATATGCTTTTCGAAGCATTCAATATACATAAAAACAAATCAACTCCGCTCTATCCGCAAAGCAATGGACAAGCCGAAGCAACCAATAAAACAATTGCCATGAATCTAAAGAAAACACTTGATGGACATCACAAACGATGGTGTGAATAGCTTCATGATACATTATGGGCATATCGCACAACAAGGAGAAAGTCCACTGGAGAATCACCATTTCTTCTTACTTACGGAACATAAGCAGTTATTCTAACAGAAGTCATTTTACCCACCACAAGAACAGAAGCATGGGAGAAGAATTTGAATTCAAACCTAATGCTAGAAAAGTTGGATGATTTAGAAGAAAGAAGAGAAGTTACACTTCAAAAAATGGAACATTATCAAAGAAGATTGGCAAGAGAATACAATAAAAAAGTAAAGTTGTGGAATTTCGTAGAAGGACAGTATGTACTGCGGAAAATCCCGGAATACCAAAGGGATAAAAAAGCAGGAAAATTTGCACCTACATGGGGAGGACCTTATGTTATACAAGGAATTGCGGGACAAGGATCATATCATTTGCGGAACATGGATGGAGGAATTTTACAACATCCTTGGAACACACAATATCTCAAACCATATTATCCTTGATCAATAATGTAATTATACAATAGTTTGCGGTCATAATAGGTTAAGCATATCAAATGCAATCTCTCTAGAATATCCAAATAAATGTCTAACTATAGGATTTTCTGCCACAGAGATGCCTAACATGACATTGATTATTGTACCAGGTACTCTCCACTTCAGGAAGTGCTCACAATCAGCGATGCAATTATACAACAATTTGGTTTCATATTAGGTAAAACTGCAAATGCAATCTCTCTACGAAAATCCATGGCAAAACGTCTATGAGTGTATGACAATTGGATCTTTCGCCAACAGAGATGCCTAACATGATATTAATTGTTGTATTTTTCTCCATTTTAGGAGACTCTAGGGATCGCATCCTAATTTCCTCCTGGCCCGAGAGAAGTTAGACATGTGTTACACCCTCAATATAACTCAAGGTACAAAATTTCCTTGCGGTTAAATAAATTACACTCATACAATGAACTAACAATCAATATATATATATGCAAAATCTGTTTTGCAGGGATAAAATTACAAGGAAAAATGAAAACGCAACTACAATCTAGAGATGAAGAAGAACGGAACAACAGTAAAGAAAGCTAAGGTGCGGGAAGAACACCTTCAAAGGGAGGATTATTTGGGACATATCTACGCTTGTAAACTTTTGTAAATCCATCATCTTGTACTTGGTCTATAGTGTTGTTGACCGCCTTTGCAATTAAAGCTTTAGCTTCAGTTCTTAACCAAAAAATATAAGCTTTTCTATTTTCGATTCCCATCAAGCTTGGACTTTTGTCTTAAAAAATGTTATTTTCCCTCTCTCAGAAGATAAGTCCCGAGCAAGGCTTTCATTCTTCGCAGCCTCATGTTTTAGATTATTTTCAGCACTTTTAACTTTAGAAGATAAAAGCTCAAGTTGAGCGAGCGCTTCATTAACCTTGGTAGAGGCAAGCTCTAGATGGGTTTGCGCTTCATTAACTTTGATTGAAGCTAGATTTAGATGCTTATTGACTTCCTCCATCCTAGTATTTGCCGCAACGAGCTCTCCCCCAGCTTTAGCAGCTCTTGCGGTTGCATCCTTAAACTTTTCTTCAAAACCGGAGATAAAAGTAGCGAATTAATCAATGCGGGAATGATATTGAATTTTAAGCTTGCGATAAAATAGGATACCTCTTGCGAGGGATTCAAACTCTACTAATTCACGACTTATTGCATCTTTCGTAATATCAAGAAAATCATATTCTCCCGAAAGCTTGCTGTAATCGGCCTTGAGTTGTTCAAGATGCTGTTGACACTGAGTTAACTCTGCTTCATTATCTTGCAAACGATTCAATTTAGATGTACATCTTGCCACTTCTTTGTGCAGCCGGAGAATGTCGCTCTCACGGTGAAGAACAGAATCAGATAAATTACGGATCATAGCCTGAGCATCTGCAATGGCTTTTCCTTTAGCATAAGCCTCTGAAGCTGAGTTGTCCCTGTCCTCAATGACCTGAGCTATGTACGAAGAAAACTGTGAATGGTGATACGATCCAAAATGGGAAAATCCCGCAAGAATACTCTGCCGCTCCACACAAAGCTTGCGGTTCTCTTCTTCCAATTTGTCAGATTTTGCCCGTACCTCAGAGACGCAATCTTAAGTCCATAATAAAGTGGCATTAAACTCTACTTTCTTACGACCCTTCTCCACAGATAAAAGCCGATGTCGCGATTCTAGCTCATCATACTTCCGTGTGATCAACTCATGACTATCAAAAAGATCATTAAATTTTGTCTTGATCTCCACATTCTCATTATTAACTCTTACAACATGATCTATCAACTGTGTAATTCTATGCTGCATCCTAAATACAAGTTCTGAATCCCCCACTGATCCCATAAAGTAATTCAGAAAACAAGTGAAGTAAAGTAAGAAAAAAGTAACTAGAAGAAAGAATAAAACCTTGATTCTGAAGAGCAAGCAATTGTTGGCGGAGCACGTCATTTTCCCGCTTTAAATCCAAAGCATCATTTTCTACAGCCTTAAATTGGGACTTCATCATCTTGGACCGCGCTTTATAGAATTGGTACGCAGCATGTGCTGCGCTTTGACCCCGTCAAAGCTGCAGAATAAAAATTACAACTAGAACTAAAAATAAGAAGAAATCAAAAGGTAAAGAAACAACTAAAATACCTGTAGAAGAGCTTGTTGCGGGAAAGAATACACTTGTCCGTCCACAAGTGCGAGTGTTTCCGCAAGAGAAGAAGGTTCGATGATGCGGAATGTGGGATCAACAGCTTCACCTTGATCTTTTAACCAAGCATCTCTAACCACTTCGTATGGTACAACTTCCATGGACTTACGCAACCGGGAGACTGAAAAGCTATCTGATTTCACCGGTAAAGAGTTGCTTGGAACAAACAGAAAATTCTTTGAAATGAACCATTGAAAGGCTTCTTCTTCTTTTTCCAAGAGATTAGAATCCTTTGCAATTCCATTTCCTCTGCTTGTTTGCGGAAACTTCATGTTTGGCTGTACTATATTAGCAGCAGCCACACTCGCAACGTTAACCCTGACAGGACCAGCTTCTGCCATAGTATTTAAGGGCACATTACCCGTTGTACTAATGACCACATGCTCACCTGCTCCCGCAACATGCGCTTGCGGATCTACTTCTGCTGAAGTAATTTTAGGGTCGTCTTGAGGGTCGCGATCCTCTTCATCAGTTGAATCATCTTCATCTGTGGCAGCTTCAAGCGGCTCATCAACGATCAGAGGAGAGAATTGAAGGAAGAAAGAAGGATCGAGAACAACAGTTTGGTGCGAGAAATTGATGGCAGCAAATTTCTTCCGCAGCACCAACTTGTTCCGCAGACTCGAAGTTTGTTATTTGAAGAGGTATATTTTGCTCTTTTTCTTGTCTCTCTGGAGCAGAGCTTCATTCACCTCTCAAGAGTGGACGGTGAAGGGGAGAATCTCGAATTTCTCCCTCTTCCCTGTCCGTAGAAGCACGGGGTACGCCTTTCACCTTCTTCCGACCCTATAAATGAACCGTAATAATTCATTAAATAAAATTTTAACGGAATATTAGAATTCATCGGATTAAAATAATACCTTTTATGTAGGGGGTGTGGCCTTGCGTTTCACTCCCACATCATCTTTTGCACTTTCATCAGCTTGCGGCTATAAAAAGGAGAGGAAATTTTGATCATCAGAGAGAAAATACCATTAAGCAATATATAAAGCACAAAAAGACCGAGAGAAACTTTACGTACCACGGAGATAAGTGCAAACTTGAAGTCAGAAAAATTCAACCGCCATGGGAAGTAACCATTGAAGCGGGTAAGAAGATCGTAAAATACATTATCGGGGACGAACCAAAAGACCCATAGACCCTCAATGACTAGAGGGGTGCGGTACCACTTGTAGTCGTGATCTTCCCGAATTCTTTCCCTGAGAGGAAGCGTTGTCCATGGAACGTAATTTAGCTTGGCGTTGTCAATTTACCTAGCATAAGGAATCCTTCACCACCTTTGCGGTTCGGACCAACGCTCAATTTCTTGAAATTCTTTGCGGCAAAGTTGTCCGCATAAGTAGCATGGAAGTTTTCCACTGTGTAATATTTACGTTCCGCAAGGTTTGGAACGTAACATGTAAAGTTGGTTCTTCCTTGGCTACGCATGCTATATTCTTCTAGTACGCGCCACCAATTTCCATTATATTGAGTGATGGACCGCACTAAGCCTTGATGGGATTGATTGCGGCTGGCAAGAACTTCGAACTGAAAAGGACTTTGCTTTGGAACAAAGGAAGCTGTAGACCCGCATCTAAAGCTGCCGCAGGGATTAATATATTGTTGTTGTTGTATTCAAAACCCTCCATCATTTCCAGGGTAATTTCATCTTCAACACAATCATAAAAGGAGACTTTGAATCGGCGAAGACCATGACTTCTTTTGAATTCCTCAAGGTTCACGGATTTAAAGCTACAACTTTCATGAGCCCGTTTGTCCTTGGGAGCAGGATTGTTGACCGCAACACGAACACTTGCAGGATTTATAGATCCCGAAGGGTGATTCTTCGATACAGGATATTGAAATGACTTCCTGACTAAAGGTTGATCATCCTGATGAGAAGCATCACCAGTAATTTTAGCATTACCCTTTCCATCCATGATAAATTTTTATCTACACAGGAAAGAAAGAAAAAATAAATTTATTACGATCAAAAGCAAGAACAAAGCAGAGAAGTTGCAAAACAAAAGAATGACAAAATGATTATCACGTCAAAATGCAAATTAGCCAAAAATTCACTGATCAGGAGAAAGAAGGGACCATAATAAAATAATCAATCATCAAAAAGAAAGATCATCATCATCATTATCAGTATTCATTCCAACAAAAAAAATAAACAGATAAGAACATCATTGTCATCATCATTATCAATGATTAATCCAAAAAGTTTTAAATACATAGATTGATAAATAAACAAGTGCAAAAATAAAAAAACAAAAGGATTACTCACAATGAAGTGAAAGATAGAAGAAAAATCTGTTGATTGAAAAGAGGAAAAACTTGATCCCGATTCGAGAATCCTTGATCACAGAAGTTCAGGAGAAAGAAAAGATGTTGAAGAATCTCTGAAAAGGTCATAGGAATGAAAAGCACTACAAATTTAAGAATAAGAAGACAAGAGGTGTAAAGAATGGAATAAGAGAAATAATTGGTATTAAATAGGAAAAAGCTGAAATGGACGAAACCTTTGAAAATTGAAAAGGGAGAAACTTTATCAGAGAATTAATTGCCTTAAAACCGCCAACTGACAAGAACGTGGGAAAAGATGTTACTGCAAGCGAGAAGATCAGAAAAAAGTAAAATTAAGCGTGGGAAGAGAAGTTATTGCAGGTGTAAAAGTAATAATTACAATTTTTCCTTTTTAAATTTTTTACCACGTCTCAAAATTTGAAAGAAAAAAAAGGGAAAATTGTGAGGGAATAAATTCCGAGATACGCGTGGCCAAAAACTATTGGAGGAGGAGCGAGTTATGATGGGATGAGAAACACTGAAACAAAGCCTTATAAAGCAATGAATTGACAGCTGCAAACTCGATAAAGTTTGAACCTGACAGCATTAATGCATGATCAACACGTGGATTGCGGGAAAGTAAGGCACACTGCTCAAAACAGATAGCATTGCTGCTTGAATGACACCAGGTTGCGGGAAAGTCTGACACAATAAAGAAGTAATGATGAGCGTTGATGCATGAGGGATACGTATCAACTTCACAAGCTGCGGAACAAAAATAATTAAAGCATGACGATTCACTTTTAAGATCTACGTGTCAAACATGCCATGATTCAAATAAAACCGCAACATTCATCCCAATCCAAAACAATAACTTAAATACAAGACCGCAGAAGAGCTGCGGGATAACCAGTGAGAAATTACGGGAAACAAGCAGTACGCATGCTAAGACTTACGGGAAGAACGATCAAGCCTTGCGGAAATTGCAAATAAGCTTTGCGGGACTACATATTGCACCATGAATGGATAAGAATAAATAGGTGGAAAGGTAGATTGGTAGGACCCATCAAATTGGCTATAAATACCAAGCTCATAAACAGGAAAAGGGGTTGGAAAATCTGGAGAAAAATTGGCCAGAAGGCATAGAAGTGATAGCAAAGATTTAGGTATGAGACTTGTGTAAATTTTTAGTTCAATCAATCCATGATTAACATGATTGTGATTCTATAGTATAACTTTCTTTTGTATTGAATGATGTTGATTAATAAGAATTGAACAAATATTTTACCCGTGGATGTAGACAGTTAGACTGTCGAACCACGTTAAATGTTTGAGTCAATTTACTTCTAAGTTTTGATTGATTATCATTTTCTAAATGATCATGTTAGTCGATTTTATGATAAGATATCATACTTTATCATGTTATAAATTCATTTGTTTGTGATTCGAAGAAACTAGATTTTTGGTCACCACAGAAGTATTTCCCCGAAATAAAAAAAGAAAATGTTGTGGGTGATAGTTATGATGAGTAAACAGGTGGAGGAGGTGAATATGCTAACAAATCAAATGGAAGAGCAGCGGAACATACTGATTATGAATAAGGCTACCCTAGCAAAGGATGCAATAGACTGGAATTTAACGTTGTTGAGTAGAATCTATGTGAATAGGGTCATATTGTAGTGGGAGTTCATAAATTTTGTCAGAGAAAATTAGAGGTTAACTAGATCAATGACGATATCGCCGTACAAAAACAAGAAGTACAAGAATGTTTTCATACTCAAATGCAAAAATGAGTTTGATTTCCATAAGATCAAAGAATTCAAACCATGGTTCTTCAAGGGTGATCTAGTTGTAATAGCTGAGATACCAGGCACAGGAATACCTGCAGATGGAAGTTTGGGTTTAGAACATGAACTCTTTTGGATGAAAGTAATTGAAGTACCCATAGCATACATTTCTGAAGAGGCATTAAAAAAAGTGGTCAAAAACGCAGGTGTATGCCATAAACATGACATTCTAGCTGGTAGCAATATGTTAGAAAAGGATGTTATAATCCAAGTGAGGGTGGAGGTTAAGAAAAAGGTGAAGTATAGGATGGTAGCTGCTGATGAAGATAGGGAGAAAACGGTTATCAACTTTGAATATGACTGTCTTCCTCCAAATCTATGGACAAAGTGTAACATCATGGACCATCCTGAGTTGCACTGTGAAGGTAGCATACAATGGCTCAATCTGACACTGCAGAAGAAAATGGATGGTGGTGAGGGGTCTAGCTCAAGAGGTATAAAGAGTAATGATGATAGTGTGCCTGTAGAGAAGGAAAAACAGAACTCTTCTCTGCGGGAAGGAGGGGAAAACATCACAAGGGAAGGAGAGAAGAACACACAAACAATCTTACAAATCAAAGATACAAATATGACTGATGGGAATGAGAAGAAATTGGAGAATAAAACAGAGAACCTAAATGGAAAGAATAGCAAAGAATGTGGGGGATGAGAAGGAAAAAGTAAGACCATGGAAATCAATAACATCGAGGAAATGGTATTAGGGGAGAAAGGATCCGAGGCCCTCGAAGCAAATTCTAAAGGAAAAGAAACCTATGTGGAAATTACCAAGGAAGAAATGATGGCAGGGTCAAAATGGAAGCTGATGAAGAGTCAAAAAGGGATAGTAATAAACGAAAACCAAATATCAGTTCATGATAACAAGACCACAATAACAAATTCAGTGACAGAAACCCCAATTCAGAAGAACCACTAAACAAGGAAACACAGAACCTGAACCTTTTAGTAACAACCCAACATGAAAATCTGAATTCATCCATTCAAAGCCCATACAAAGTTCACAGATCAAACCAGAAAAAAACCGTCCAAATTAAGCAGAGAGCAACAGCTGTAAATGAAACAAGTCATGTTTCTCCTTAGCAAAGAGGAAGCTCAACCTAAGTGCAGATGAGGAAATGGCTAAGGGGTATAAGAAGCCAATGTCTGATAAGCAAGATGGAGTGGTGCAGCTACTTCGTGATGGTTCTGAGTTCCCAATGGGAATGGGGGATACAGGGAAGAACATCAAAAAGACTAAACAATATGACAAACCAATCATAGCCAAATTAGATTCTTCAGAAAGAGCTCTAAAGTCACCAGCCAGCACTCATACCAGTATGATGGACCAGCTCATGAGGATGCAATTAGGGGGATATATGGCACCATGCAGGCAAACCCGGATACACACTCCATCCTTGGACACAAGGTAAATCCTAATTTCAATAATTTTTCCTAAAACAATAGGCTATGCTTCTTATACTGCGAAGTTAGAAAGTCTAGTGTGAATCTAGGAATGAGAATATGGGATGGTTTGCTTGAGGCTTTTAAATTCCATATTTCAATAACCATTATTGCACCATGCTGGAAATGTTAGAATTATTTCCTGGAATTTCCAAGGAATAGGTAACCTACTGACCCAGAACTATCTCAATGACATGATCAAAGAGAAAAATCCAGACATCTTATTTTTGTGTGAGACCAAGAATATC